>JAHLSL010000062.1:12948896-12992285 GCA_025920805.1 Petroica traversi | reverse complement strand
TGTCCTGGTTTAAGGCAAATATTTAGGAGGAAACCTTTGGGAGGTCTCCCCTAGGAAGAGCCGATTCCAATCGCCCCTCCCCCTACCGGTCCGGGAAGAATTTCCTTAGAGAAAAGTGGAAAAAACTATTTATTTAACACATAGAATATTTACAAGTATAGGGAAAAAATTGGATAATATGAAGACAATGAAACCTCTCCTTCCTCTGAAGAGATGGTAGATTCAGAGTCCGTCTGAGTCCGGTTCAGTTCTCCAGTGGGGGGACGATTGCCGGGCCCGGCTGTAGCAGTCGGCGAGGGTGGGGGAGGGGCCCCCCGGGCGTTCCCTGGTGTCCTGGGCTCACGCGATGCCAGCCAGTCCCAAGAAGAGGGAAAAAAAAAGAAAAAAAAGAGATAACGCTGTCTGCTGGAATGCAGCCTCTCCGCTCTCTTGACCTTGGTTCGTAGTAATCTGCGGGACGGGGGGCGATGATCCCGGGGAGCTGCGAGTTCCGGCCGCGCTGGAGCCACGCGCTCCCTCCTCTGCTCTTCTCTTCCTGCTTCCTGCTGCCGCTCCGCCTCTTCCTCCACCTTCACTCCCACTGTCCTCCCCAGACCAACTTAAAGCTGCAGAACTTAATGTCCAGCATAAGCCAGGGGACGATTGGGGATACAAACAGGCCATATGGCTAACCCAGGACAGTAGGATATAAAATAGAAATTATAGAAATCTGTTTTAGACAAAATAATTTAGGACAAACTTCCTTTTTCTTTTCCTTTCAATAATAACAAATCATCATCAAAAGAAAGTGTGAAAAATCTGTAATGGAAATATAAAAAATAAATTTCTATATTGTATAATAATTTCATAAGTTGTTTGAGAATCAATTTTAATAAATTTTCTATTACAACATTTCTCTTAAGCTTTCTATAATATTTTAAAAAATAGGGTTTTTTTTTTTAAATAATGTTAAGAATATCCATGGAAGGACAAATGCAAGTCTCAGGAAATGAACGAATTTTCTAATTTAAACTCTTACACAAATAATTTAAAAGTGAATTATTATGGAATAATGCACACTCATTGTACTGCATAGAGCAGGAAAAACACCACAGCTCATGAGCGTTGGGCTTGAGCCAATCTACAATCACTTCAGCAGCAGCTAGACCATGAAAATTCCCAAGATTTCTCAGAACAAATAACTAAATTATGATACCCTCATGTTTCCCAACAGCGAGGTCATATGCTTCTGATATGTTGCATAAGGCTCCAAGGAATCACTGAAACAGGACTCACTTACACAGAGGGATATCTCAGTTGTGTTCTCAGTTGTTTTTTCATGTACAGAGTACAGGTTTCAATTTATTACATATTACATGCTCCTCACACTTTCAATTAAAAAGCCCCTGTTGTATTCATGGCAAATTGTCATGGGATATTTTCAAAACAAAATCTTCTATGGTTATCCAAAGTCTAAATCTGATCATTGAGAACATACTAAGGAAAGTTTCAGTTTGATGTCAATGTCTTACACAGTACCAGTGAAAAGTTTAGGACTCATCTCTTTCCGTTGTTCCCCACACTTACAATAGTCATAGGCACTGTTCAGTGGTTTTGCTTCATTTTTATCATACAGTATTTATTTGACCTTTCCTTTAATTTTATAAAATACTTTTATTTTCCTTTTTCCCTCTGATCTAAGAAAAAAATGTATCCTCTTTGTAAAGACCTCTTTTCCAATTGCTTCTGGCGTTACTGGAGGAGACATTTCTGACATTAATTGTAAAAAGTATATGTGCTTTTACACCAACATTTTCAAAAGTTTAGGTTCTGTTTCCTGGCTGTTTCTATTTGACCACTAAATTTATAGTTAACTTGAGTGTACATCCTCTAACTTTTTTATATTCTAGGCATTGGGGGAAAAGAGGATGGTGCATAGAAAATATGAACTCTGATCTATTAAATAAAATTTTTATTCTCTGCAAGATATAAAAAAAAAATCAGTATGCGGTTTAATATGAAATCAGTAGGACTGTGTAGAATTTGACAGCAAGATTTTGGGAGACAGAAAGGATGCTTGCTAGCCTCTTCTACCTTAAAGATGCAACAGTCGGTTTCACTTAGTGTCTGCCTTTGTCCATAAGAAATGGCATAACTATAGGAACTCAAGTCCCTCAAGAAGTTGGTTTTTCAAGGAGCTGTAGCTCTCTGCTGCTGCTTTATAAAGGATTTAGAGCTGAATATTTTGTTCCTCCTCCTTAAGTTACTGACAAAATAATTCTGAGACGTCAGTACATGGAGAACTTAGTTCAACACAGTATTCTAAATCAAGGTGATAATCCTCACTTGACAATCAAATTACAATAGCCTTTGTATTTTTTTTCTTTTTCTGAACAACATTAAAAGTAACTAAAGAGAAGATACAACAATGTCTACCACAAAATATTAAATTTTCCCAGAACTCAGGACAAAAAGTTTTCCAATGTAGACTATATTAGCATATTAAAAGTAATATTTTATAACTTTGAAAATCTACAACTCCCAGAAGCACCACAGTGACATTAATTTCATACTGTACAATGCCAAAATACATCCTATATATGACGTGTATATCACCATATACATATTAAAATTGTGATATTTTACAGCCAGTTTTATTCCTTAGAATTTCTAGTCCTTCGGACAGCAATTTTTGAATAATTATTCTTTTGCACTTAAAAAAATTATCAAAATACCTAAATTTCAGAACTATTTCTCTTTCTAGGTTCTTATATCATGACATTAGCTCAGTGGAATAACCTGAAAATACACAATATTCTTTGTAAACAGTTGTATAGTTGCCATTCTATTCCGTTTTTCGTTTCTGTACTGAATAAATGTGTGAGATTTTTTTCTTTTAAACTCTCTAACTGTACAAGAATTATGAAATCACTAGTGTGATTTTGAAATGAACTGAATTTGAAGAATTATCTGAATTTATTTCTTTAAAATACAATTCAGATAAAAGCCATAATTTTCTGTAGTATGTTTTCCCAGTTTTATTGCTTTTTATCTGTCACATCTGTAGGTTTACTAAACCAAAGGTGTTGCCACACTCAGGTAATATAACCTTAATAATTTATGTTGCAATCTCATCATTTGTCAAGATAATTTTTCTCTCGTAATTACCTATACCAATGAGGTTGATAGATGATGGGATTCTATGATTTTTTTAAAAGAATTATTGAATTTCTCATGACTGGAGTGGTACCTTTTTGTGTTTCAAACGACCTGGAGATAAATGCTAAGAACTTGTGTAGATCTCAGTGTGTAGTTATTGGCTGTTAATCTCCCAGCTTTGAAGTGCTCTTCCTGGGAATCTAATTTGTGTAGGATCAGTCAATTTTATGAATTTATTTTCAACAAAGTGAAATGTAGAGAACATTTAGCTGTGCTGTAGAGACTGCAGACAGACTGCAATTTAGAAGTGTTGGAGATTAGGAGCAGAATTTTCCCTTCCTCTCTTGCACTTATGTTACATCTTTCTTTTCCATGCAGAATCTGAATATGCCTTGTTTCCTTTTAATAAATATATTCTTCTCTGGACTATATATTTGCATATGATGACAGAAAAAAAACTCAACACCTTCTCCAAAACAACCCCAAACCCATAAAACCCCAAACAGATCAACACAAAAGGACCCCAAAACAAATAAACAAACAAGAACCACAAAAAACTCTTTGATTTTGCCATAATAATTTGTCTTAAGGCTCTGAGGTTCACCTATCTCTACTTAAAAGCCTGTTACTGTGAACTTACTGACATGCAGAAATTGCAGATTCAGGGAATGAGGTCAACAGAGTGGAAATTCTCATAGCTTTCAATTGCAAGCGAATATGTTAGTATGAAAAACTTTCATTTTCCTATTAGAAGGAAAGCCATTAATATAATGAGATGATTTATTAGAACTCCCAAAATCAGTTGCTCATTTTTCATTGAATACAACTAACAATGAAGTATTGCAATATTTCTATTACATTGTATGTGGATTTTTTTCATATTTTCTTGGTTTATCGCTCAATTTAGTTTGGTTCAACAAGAATTCCCTTTTTGTGTAACTTTGTTTTCTTGGTATCATAGTAAGACTTTTCTCATAGTTGTTCAAAAGTCAGATATTTTCCAGATTTCATCTTTTAAATGAAATTGCATTCTGAAAATAAAATATTCATATAATTTGTTTTCCTTGTGGTGTTTAAAGACAATTACAACTTTGCAAGCAACTGCAGTCTAGTTATATATAAAAAGTCTCTTAAATAATAGTCTAAATTATGCAGTATATCAAAAGCAGAATTTAAAAATTCTGTGACATAGTTTTATCTTAAAGCAAAGAACAAAAAAAATAAATTATTTAAAATATATGGCTGTTTACTTAACCAAATTCCTTAAGAAATAGCCCCACAGCAAAGTCACAAAGTGTTTAATAGTTATACTGTTATGAAGAAAAATACTTGAAAGAATAAGTTGAAAATTAGTGGCAAACTCTTCAGATTGCTTGTTGATACACCAAAAAAGAAACCAAACAAAAAGAGTCAGGTACTCTCCTGTGTTGTGCTGGTGGGTTTGTTTGTTTGTTTTCTCTCTCTTGTTATTATATAAAAATAAAAACATTGTCTTTATTTTGTCGTAAGTTTTGGTTTGGTGTAGGGCTAGGAAACACGAGCAGACCATTGGGTTTCTGGAATTGTTCTTTTACTCAAAACAAGGAATCAAACAGTGTAATTGCAACATTTAAACTTTGAGATGTAGAGCAACTAATAGAAGAAATATCTTGTGAGAGGCAACGGATGGCAAACTCTACTAAGCCAAACAGAATTCAGAGGACAATGCAAAATTGAACATGAGGGGAAGAAGCCAAACAACTGCTACGTGATATTTCTGTGAAAAATAAATGAGGTAAATACTCTAAAACAGATGTGTAACTAATGAAAAGCTTTAATACTGATTTACAAATACAGGCAACACAGAAGGTCCTCAGGGAATGGTTCTGACATGGATAACAAGAAAATTTGTTTTTTACTTTATTAAATAGATCAACTGGTGATACAGACTTGGTGGCAACAGAAAAAGTTCAGTTTTTTTTAATCTGAGAAGTTGACACGCATATTTTCACACTAGCTTTTTTGAATCAATAAAAATAATAATAATAACAAAGAAATGCTAGTGCTTTAGCAATACTTAAAGAAATAAAAGCTTTTCCAAAGAAACTACAGTACATTTCAAAATAGTATACCCTCCTCAGATTTGGCTCTTATCTTACAAAATTCAAAAGAGAGATGCAATCTCAGATTTTCAGACTGCACTTGAAAATAGAAATATAAAGGCTGAAAAGATAACTTGAGGTCTCAAGGCTCTTTTATTTATACTGATTTATAAGTTGCAGCCATTTGTCAGCCAGGGACTGCTGCTCATGAATTTTACACTGGGGAGCTGTTAGATACAGAACAGAACTAACAGATAAGCAGGGTATTTAAACTTCAGTACTCCTGCTCCCTCCTGAGTTTTGAAAGCACAGCCAAGAGGACTATTAGTTTTCCTTGCTCTTTTCAGCACTAGAGCTCATGTATCATGGCCTGGCTTCAGGAAAAATAAGAGTGTTGTTCTTTAACATGGCCTACAGCAGCATAGTGGTATCCATAGTGTAGGTTACCTCCCTTGCATGTGAGAAATTGAAATTAAAACAACTGGAGAAGGCGTGGAATGAAGATATCAGTCTTCCTAGACATGCTCTAACAGTCACTACCCACCCCGCTACACTGAACACAGGAATTATACTCTGTGTTTTGAGTGGAGCAAAAAGAGACCAGGCAAAGTTCTTAGCCACAAGTTTTTTATGTTCATATAGCCTTAGACAAACTGAAGCTGTCTTGAAGCCCATTTATTTCAAATGCCAGTTCTAATGTAGCAGGTGGGTAGGTAGCAATTTCTCAATGCCAAGACATTTTCCCAATATATCTGCCTTCTATGACTTATTTCTCTATCAGGTTAGTCTCTAGATTTTATTTAATTTCTGTATCATTCTATGGATCCTAACTTCTTAAATCCTTTACAATCTTCGCGTTCAGAACTCCCTGGTATCTTTCTTTTACCTGTAGGATAATCAATGGGGTTATGAAATCTGATCACCTTATATCAGGTGGATTGTGTTTTCTTCTTCAAGAATATTATTTTCTGAATTTATTCAGGAAGAGTCTCTACCTGTTCTTTACCATGCCAACATTTTCTCTATAATATATCTCTTTACCTTTTCTGATGCTTCTGCCCCTGAGATATTTATAGAAAGATGTCATATTCCATCCATATTTTTTTTATTCAGTTTTTTTTTTTTTTTTTGCCAGACTAAACAAGAAAAAGCTTCTATAGTCTCCTGGGTAAAAAAAGGACTATCCATTCCTCTCATTAGTTTAATTATTGTCTGTGTTTGTTTTCTTGTGATTTCATGTTTCTTGACCACAAAAATGTACAAAATAAGGAATGTTTTAT
This sequence comes from Petroica traversi, assembly GCA_025920805.1. Taxonomy (NCBI): domain Eukaryota; kingdom Metazoa; phylum Chordata; class Aves; order Passeriformes; family Petroicidae; genus Petroica; species Petroica traversi. The sequence continues at coordinate 12,985,786 of JAHLSL010000062.1, read as the reverse complement.
CATAGTATATAAACTACCAAGAAAAATAATATGGAAGATTCTTAATTCAAATAATAAATTTTTTTTGCAATATAAGAGAATGCAATGTTTCCTTCTTGGAGGTATGGATTTAGGTGGTTTATAGTCATTCTCTTTTCTCTTCTCTTTGTCTTTACTTTGCTTGTTCTACATAGAAGGGTTTTCTTAATCTGAATTTTTTTTCTAGTCTGTTTTTCAGTGACATTCACCTGGAGAGGCTGCCCTTAAAGTTTTCCTCTCGTGTGTGTTCTTAATAATTTAATTTTATCTCTATGACACTCTGATTAATACAGAGTATTTGGTCTGGCTAAATCTGAAATCCTTAAAAATCTAATTATGCTTTAAGAAATTTTCTGATTGGAGAGATTTGTCATTTTCCTGGGGATTTTTATCAATACTCTCTGACAAAGCCAGGAGATGAAATCTTGTTATGGTTTTTGTTTCTTTCTAACAAAAAAAAAAGAACAAAATTATTTTTCTCTCTTTTTTTACTGTTGTTGATAGTTATGAATACTTTAAAAGTATACTGTCATGATTTTCTCCTTAATTTCCAGTTAGACTATTTTTACCTTTGTAGATATTCAATAGTATTAATTTTTTTTCCACATCATCATTTGTGATTAAAGAAAAAAAAAAAAAAGTGGAGAAAAAAAATAAATTGAATGTAAGAAAAAGTTTCATAGTAAGAAAACCTACATTTGAGACAGAAATCAGCGTAATTTTAAACTAAATCCTTCTACAGGCAAATCTACGCTAAACTTAAACTACTTTAGCAAAACTACTTTGGGTGGCTCTTTGCAGGTCACAGAGTACTTTCAGATATTTTCTTCAGCATTTCTTCAGAAATATGCTGCTGACATGGCACCAAATCAGTTGCCTGTACTAGAAATATCAGCAGTTTTATTTATCCATTTTATTGTAAAAAAAAAAAAGGTAATATGAGTGGTAGAAGATGGAAAGTTTGCATAATAATTTTTGAACTTCTAAATAAAGAATGTGTCCACTGGACACTACTTAAAAATCAGCCAAGTTTTGGCTTTCCCAGTTTGTCAGGATACCTTTTCTACTGCTTGCTACTCTATTGAAATACAGACCTCCAAAGAACCACAGCTAAAATAAGGATGAGTGTAATAATAGTTTGTTTAAAAATGTGTCAGAATGAGAGATAAGAGCTAAAAAGCCAAAAAAGATTATTCAGGATAGCATCAGCATTTTGATAAATACTGTGGACATGTAGGTTTTACTCATTTAGCTCAAAAATTTCATCAGTTCATAATATTCATGACAATGGCTTCCATATTAATCCATTTACCATTTTTTCTTTCTCTAATGTCCATCTCTGTCTTATTTTCAGAAATACTTTAACTGAAATTTTTTAAAAATAAGTGATGTTTGGCTAATTCAAAATATGAAACATAAATTCTTTCTATGAAGAAAGAATCTCCATAAATTCTAATAACTTAGGTTTCTAAAGTTATCAGAACAGTAGCTAGAAAAGTGTTTTTATACTTTATAATATTTAACTGCGATTAACAGAATTCCCAAGTATGTTTTTCAGGGGGAATTATCCACTTAATACTAAACTAGTATCACCTTGTATTGTGGAATAATTACATGTGCAGGAGAAAATCAAATTAATTCTTTACATTAGTTCAGTTCATTATTTCATACAGAATATGCAAATGTTATAAATATTCATTCCAGTGAAAAGTAGGTGATTTCAAGAAAGGTAAAGAAAGTGTAAAATACACGGAATGAGAATAATAAGAAATTTACACAAAATTTTGCTGTATATGGACTTTTACAGGAGAGTGTTCTGATTTTTTTGACAAATACTAATGAGCAATCTTTTGTGATGTAGTCTTTATGGACAGGACAAATGAGCAAAATAAAAAGAAAAGCAAAGACACGTGAAATATTTTGACTCGCAATGAGAGAACAGAAAACTTAGAAGACTTAAGTTATTACCAAGGATTTTTCACCAGACCTGAGATGAGCATAATGTTTTATGTTTGGCTTTTTAAAATTGTCTGCATGATGTCTCTATTAAAAACAAAAAAAAAGAGGATGATAAGAGAACAAAAAAATGAAGGAGAGTAGATACTATTGAAAGGGAATCAGACACCAGGACAGTCTGAAATTCTTACCTTATTCAAACAAAATATATGCTAATGTAATTATATGCAAGCTAATACATCTACATGGGAGGACCCGGACCCTATTGATTTATGGGAGATTTTTAAGGAGCAGGGCTGCCAGTACAATGCTGTAGCCAGAAAAGCTATTAAAATCTCTGCACACATATAGAGGTAGAGTGAGCAGGAAAGGAATGTCATGTTGTGTGCATTGGCAAGGGAATGGTTGGAGTTCTAAATGCAGATATCTACTCTTAATATGGAAGCTGAGCAACTGGAAAAGGTAAAAGGACAAAGTATAGCATGCAGATGGACAAAATGCTTTACATATAAAAACTTAATGCTGGCCACACCATCAATAGTTTTTCAGCCTAGTTTACTCTGACTCTGCAATGTGGTATCAATTATCTTGTCGTGTGGGAAGGCTGAAGCAGAAACAGAACATTCACCGAGTTTCAGCATTTTAATTTACTTAACCTAATTATGTTGTCATTCATAATGTTTTATGTATGACTGCTGTTTCTTCAGCAGAGAAATGTGGTGAGGAGTGAATAAAAAGTAGGTTTTCTCCCTCACTGGAGGGGAGGGATACATGTTGACATTTAAGTAATAGCATCAATCACCTGAGGTCCTCAGCCAGTGTAGACTGAAATAGATCTCTGTCTTATTTTGTTTCCATTACTGGACATGTTGGAACTGTTGTAACTTCTTGTTACTTAATTTATTTTCACTACATAAGAAGTACATATCAGAAACAAAACACATCAGTTCATGCTTTTGACAGGCCTGAGCACAAGTATTATGTAGGCATTGTTGCTTTTATTATTAATATTACTGTTATCTAGTTTCGTATGATGTGAGACATATCTCCTTCATATATTTAGAAAAATAATAAGCAAGTTGCACTTAATTAACATTCTTAATTAACATTTCTTTTCAGTGAAACATTTTTGTGAATATTTAAACCAGAGTAAATCACATTATGAAAATATTTGTTCAATGACATTATAACATTTCTTGCCACAAAAAGAAAATATTTCTATTGAATACCATAGTTTTTTTTTGTGAGTTAGCAATCAGAAATCACATTGTAGCAGAACTGGTTCACTAGTAGCTTTTAATAACTAAAGATTTTCATACCTTTGAGCACATAGATGATCAATATGTCAAGAATGGTAGCCATGTGGCAGCACTGTGATGTGTTGGCCCAGCAAAGATTTGATGCTGTGAGGTAAATTACACATTAACTTTGCATAGTGCAGTATGTTGTGCAGAGATATCTTAACCAAGTAGAGGTAAACCCAAATATCAGGTTTTGCTGATATTGTTTTGCAACTTATACTTGATCAAACTCACAACCAAATACACATGGCCCTTTTCTCTATACCTCTGCATTACACCATATGGCAGCATCCAAATGGAAATGCATGGAAAAGTTTAGAACCAGCACAGCTCTGGACTAATCATTACACTGGAGATACTTGGAAAGATGTCAAGAACGTCACACTGCCTAGATGAAGTACCTCTATTTATTTTTTTCTTTTGTTTATGTCACACAGAAAGGGATGAGATAAGAAAATATGAAAGAAATGTTGCTTTCTATGCTGAAAGCAATGCTGCCTGGAGAGAAAAACAGATGGATCGTGTTTACAGTCTCATGATAACTTGATTACCTGGAGGGTAATTCCTGTAAATAAAGTCATAGAAATTGCACTTCAATGATTTTTTCCTTCTAGCTGACATTCTAGCAATCAAAGATTAAAAAAAAATAATCAAGCAGAACAACAGGTACTTTTTATGTTCTACATGAAAAAAAAATTTAACTACAGACGTGTGAAATGCATTTAAAACTTCCTTTATCTTTCTAGTCTTGAAGTTTCTACAAAAACAAGCATTTATTTGACAAACTGAAATTAGAAGGAAAGCAGAGAGCACAGATTCATACAGTTGAAGCATCACATTCACCTAATGTAAAAGTGATGGGAATATGGAAAAGACCATATGATTTCCACTTCTGAACCTTTGATTTTACCTTTCTAATGCAGAAACTTTACAGTTGGTGAAAACTCCCCGATTTTTTCTGCTAAACTGGCATGGAACTTCCATAAAAATATTTTTACGGGCATGAATATTCATCACAGCATGGATGTCTCTTCCTGTTCTGTCCCAGGTTTCATATATAACCTATCCAAATCACTTAAGCTGTTTAAATCCTAGTAAATCACAGTAAAATAAGGTTACTAACTAAGGATGTGTGATAAAAATATTTGATCAGCTGGAAGTTAACAATCTGACCTCAAGTTGAGGGAATGGTAATTAATATTCAGCAGAGAGCTAACCAGGTTCTTTGCCAAGTTGTCACGTTATAACAAAGAAATTTAAATGTATGCTTGTTCCATGTTTTGTAGCAAATTTAACTTGGTACACTTTTTAGTTTCTAACATTTAGTTAGAATGTTAAAAAAATTAGTACAAAGCACCATAAAAAGTACAAGGTTGTATGTTGTCCACAGAAAAAATGGGAATGCAAAACTCTACTCAGTAGCTGAATATGGAGACACAGGAGCAGAGGACTCCTTTCAGTCCTGAAACCGATGATGACAACCCACTTCTGATCTGAAGTTTAGTAGGAAATTATTAATACTCTCAAACTGCCTTCAAAAAAATCATTGCAATGTCTGAAGAGAGGAACATGACCACATTATCAAGTAAATTATGTTTACTAAAGATACTGAAGAATATAAAAATGAGAACAATGTTTACTTTGAAAGGAAAATATTTAATTTTCTGGTAATGGGAACCAAAAACAGTTTCAAAAAGGGGAAAAAAACACCCAGTATATTATAATCAATGCTAAGTTGTCTCTACAACTGTTCCACGATCTCAGTGGAATAATTGCTCAGCTTGCTACCTAATGTCTGCTTCCCATGAACTGTCTTGCCTAGAGGAAGTTATTGATGCTACATGAATTTTTAAGAAGGAAAGTCATTGCCCCTGGGTATTGAAGGAATTTTTTACTAGACCTCCATTGACTGTAAAGGGAGATGAAATGGCTAGTTACCAAGTAGATACATATATTTAGATACCTAAATGTATTTGCAATTTGTAAGTGAAGCTCCAAGGGTTCATATCAATCGTATAACTATAACTCTTGTGCTAGGTGAGGTTATTAGGGGAATCTTATCCAGCATTCAGCTGCTGACTGGAATGGGAGCTGATTCCCTGCAGCTATGGGTCCTGTGGTGTATCTTCCAGAGAGAGCCTCACACAGAGGTCTCAAACATCTTCTGCATTTTAAGTTCAGCTGAACATCTATTGCTAAGCAACTACACTGAATCTTTTTTTTTTATTATTATTAATACCAGAAGTTAGGTTACATGCAAACCAATTTTTGTCACAAATACTCAGGAAAAAAAGGAAGATGGGGAAATGAGGAAAAGCTTCTAAACATTTAAGAAGATATACTTTTCTCATGCTTTGTAAGGTTATAATTGAGACCCTGAAATTTTAGCTCGGTTTATCAGAGCATGGTGCTAATAATACCGCAGTCATGGGTTTAATCCCCATACAGACTCTTCACTTAAGAGTAGGACTCTATGAAGCTTGTGGGTCCCTTCCAACACAGAATATTCTGTGATAAATCTTCTGTTGTCTCATTATTCTGCATTGTTTTCTGAGGGGGGGGGGGGAAAGAAAAAACAAAAACAAAACCCTAAAACAAAAACAAACAAAACACTCCAAACAAACTAAAAAAAAAATAATAGCAACAAAAAAACCAAAACAAAATCATGGAAAAGAAAAAAGAAAAAAGAGTGCATTAGACTAATTTTTACTAATTTAAAATTGAATTGGAATGGAAGGGTAAAAAACTTGTAACTCCAATAAGCACAAAAGAAAATATTATATGGGTCTTAATGATTTTCAGCTTGAGTGGAAAGTATATTTCATTGTCAAACCTTTACAACATTTTAATCCATCTGCTTGTCTGAAGTACTGCAAGGTAGCAAGTGTTCCATGAACTTACTGGTGATTTAAGGCTCAATGGTTTTGTCCCCATTCCCTGAATTTTACAGATAGAGAGGAAAAGAATTGGGGAGAATTTGAAATTTTTTTCTAACACATTTTGACAAAAGAATAAATTAATGTTTATATTGATTAAAAGTTCCTAAGCAAATGAAACACAGATTTAAGCTAATACCATATTCTCTCACATTTTTTCAACAAAACTTTTCTTTGGTATTTATGATGTGAAAATTTGCCACTGACTTTTAAGTACGTTTTACAATTACAAAGTATAGGACACTAAGAAACTAGGAAAGAGCACTACGCTGAGACAGAGCTAGTGTTTCTTGTGGTAGTTTATATGTGACTGTGTTTTGGATTAGTGAAGGAAACAATGTTGATAAAACAAAGATGCTTTAGTTACCGCGGAGCAATGCTCACAAAGAGTGAAGGTCTTTTCTGCTTCTCTTTGATCCCCTTTGTTTTGTTCCTTTGGACTTTCTCTAGTTTGTTCTTGTCTCTTCCGAATTGTGTTGACAGTAACAGGACTCAATAATCCAAGTGCAGCTGAACAATTGCTGAGTAGATTTGGGTGATCCTGTCTCTCTCTCTGCTGCCATGCTCCTGTGGATGCAGCCCTGGATCCAATTTGACACAAAACATACTTACATGCTTATGCCTGGTCCTTCACACTACCCTGCTCCAGACAAGCACAAAACACTGCCTGGTGAGCCTTTATGACCCTCTGGAGACCTCCAGTTGCTGGTTAGGCTTGTACAGCCAACAGCCAGCTTGAGTGACTACAGAGGCTCTAACCCAAGAGCACAGGTGAGAAAAGCAAGGAGGACTGTGCTTCCATGTGTCCTGATGACACTCCCTATTTGTTTCTTTTTAAATTATTATTAAATAACATAATTTCCTTCCCTAGCCAATGCTGCACATTTTTATTGTCAAACTTTAGATTTCAGCAGGATAACATTGTTCTAATAGTTATGGATATCTTAATTTGAGGTTTCCTCTACTTATATAATTAATTACATGTAAATGTCTTTTAAAATGAAAGATGGAAATATGGAAGAGAAGTGGGAGCCCACCTGCCTTAATTATATTTATAATCAATATTTTTCAGGGAACAGCTACACTATATCCTAAAAGCTTTTCTGTTTATTGCTTATTTGTTAAAAATTTTCCTGACATCAGGCTGACATAGACACACACAGAAATAAAAATACTAACAAGTTTTATAGTCAATGTCTTATTTTGAGTCTTATTGGTAAAAGCAATTTGGGGTAAAACTGAAACCAAAAGAGAACGAGAGAGAGTCAGAGACAGGGAAAAGTAAAGGGAAGGGAAGGGGGAAAGGAAAAAGAAAGATCTCCCCAGTAAAGAGCAAGGAATTGGAGTGGCAGGGTCACCCATGGGAATGTAGTCCATTGGAGGTTCTCTCTAGTGGAGCAGGTGGCTGTCACAATAATTTTTTACAGTACTTACATAGTTTCTGCAGGAACATGCTCAGAGACCCTGTTGTTTTTCCTTATTATGATGCTATTAGTGCTGACTGGAGAATGTTTTGATCAGATTCAGAAATTGCACTCTCATTTGATGGTAGGTTCTGTGCATATCTATTACTGGTATGCTTACCACATAGTTAGCTGACAATTATCTACTCTGTCATCCATCAAGTCTTGATTTTCCTCCTAGACAAGCTAAAAGCTACTAAAAAAAAAAGTAAAAATAGAAAGATGAAGGTCTATGATAAAAATCCCCATCCCAGGGACACTTTCCTCAATAATGTACTTACTTTTTGCAAGTGTAAGTATAGAAAAATAACAGCAAAAGAAAAACTGTATGGTATTAACCAAAGAAGAAAAAAACCTCACCATTTACTGATACAATAACTTAATTGAAAGCTTATGCATTTTCAAATGAAAGGGAGATTGCAGGGTGAAGGTGAAGGCCTCCAAGTACCCAAGAGAAGCCCCTTAACATTGCAAAGCTTAAAGTGTTTAAGGCACAGTATAACACAGGAAATGGAAAGCATATTTCAATTACAGGATTTAATCCTTTCTTTCAATCATAAGCATAAACCAGGGGAAATACAGGACATCCTGGATAAATTTCGGAATCACCAAAGAATTCATAGTTATATGGAGAATGACGCCCTCTGTATTTATTAAAATGCAGAATGGTTTGTTGGGTTTTTTTGGTGATGATTGAGAAAACACAGGAAGCAAAGAAGAAAAACTGCTTCTGTCATTGAAATTATCTTTCCTGAACACATTTTTCGAACAAGAGCTCAAAGCAAAGTTAGCATCGACACCATTCTGCTCTCAGGTCATTCTTTAGCCTTGTTTCCATCTTTGCTTAAACAAAATATCTTTTGGATGCAGTTTTCTTACCGCCCTTTTTTATTTAAATTATAATTCTACAAGCACTAACATTTCAGGGTAATTCAAAACCCAGAGTTCATCAATGAATGACGGAATAGGGAAGAAGGTAAGGGATTGAAGTGAACAAGATACTGAGTTTTTTTAAAAGGATATCAGTTCCATGAACACATATCTAAGATTTTCCTTTAAATACTGCTTTTGATTTTACTTAGCTAAACCTGTTACTGTGTTTAAGAATTTGTGAAAATAAAATCTTGTTACAAGTTAGATGGCTAGGAATATAAGACAGTAAAACTGCATAAGTCAAGAATAAAAATAAAAAAAAAGAAAAAGAAAAACTGAGCGCAACCAATTTCAGAGTGTGCAACAGAGAATATTAATTCAATGTAGCTTTGGATGAAAATTATGGGGATTTTTTTTGTTTTGTTTGTTCTGGTTTTTAATTTGTTTTGGAGGATAGGATTTCTCCTGGAGGAGGCAGCAGCTAGCTCTTTAACTCATGGTAGAAAAATCCCATATGCAATGCAGATACCTCTTTCTGTACATAAGAAATTAAAGTAATTTAAATATTCCTTCTTATTAGACAATCCCCTTGGTTTGTTACAACAGGATCTAGTTGCAAAGCTGCAGTCTAACTATGGTAACAGACCATGTAGTAGAAAGAGAGTGTGATATATGCTTCAGATCTATTGAAAAGCAGCTGCTTTTAAGTGAAAAATAAAGAGAAAACATAATTAAAAATGACAGTTAAACCACAAAAATATTAACTGCCTTGCTTTTCTTAAAGAAAATTTAAATTTAATCCAAATTCAGATACTGAGCCAAATCATCATGTTTTAAAAATACATTATGATGCAGTAGGTGGAAAACATTTCATATCAGAAGTTTAATACATCAAACTGCAAGGCTGGTTTCAGATGAATTGCACCTGAAATATTTTAGTCAGCTGCTAGGATTTAAAAGCAACATTTTAATATAGTGATGCATGACCCACTCTAACTACTGCCTTTCACAGTACATTAAAAAGCTGAATAGAAACATTAAATAGGTTTTTTATTTTATTTTATTTCACCCACCTTTTATTTTTCTTTTTTTTGGGCATAGTACCTAGTGCTTTTACTGTTCTGTCTTTAAATTCACCAACAAAGTTATAAAACACACTAAGTTTTTCATGACCATAAAAGCCGTGTTGTTACCATAAAAGCTTGGCTATTTTAGACAAAGTTATAAATTCTTTTCTCTGCATCTGTAATAAATACCCTCACTTGCCATTGAATGAGAGTCTGTGTGTCAACAAGATTAAGTCATAGAATCCTTGACTGTTAGATGTTGTTAAATAGTAGATGAAATAAAATCATGCCCTGTGCTGCACCTTACAGTTTTCCAGAGCTGTTTGCAGGAAATCTTCAAAGGCTGCTTTGAAGGAACTGAGATATGTACAGAAGGCAAGAGGACAGAGGCAGAGAGCACAGGCATTTTCACTCTGGGCAATAGTGTAAGCATTCTTGAGAATGGGGATGTACTGAAAGGACTGGAGAATCTGTGCAAAGGACTCTGCAGATGACGAGAATCCCACCATTTACACTGGGAGATTATGAAAACATGGAAAATTTTAGGAGGACTGATATGAAGAAAATGATAAATGGCAAAAAGGGGTCCCTTGTAAGAGCACTTTGTAGTTAGCAGGACTGAGGGCTTCCCAGTGGTGAAAGGTAACTGTTGAACTCAGGGCTGAGATTGATAAAGTGGAAGTAACGATCAGTTGCGGGGATGGAAAGATTTGAAGAACAGAGAATTTTGATGAGGTGAGGAAGAGATGGGGTATGGGTTAATAAAAGGCCAGGAAGTATAGTAAGTCAGAGCATCTGGGAAGTTAAAAGAACAAGGAAGTGGTGAAGATCGGTTCTCTAATCAGTGCTAGGGATTCTAAATACACTTTTTGGCTTAGGAAAGAAAATACTTGTAGACTAATTAATCTCTTGCTGATGTTGTTTCATTTGCCTGCACTTATCACGCTGACATCTATTGGTACTTGAGACATGCTGGATATTCTGAGATATCCAGCATGTCTCAAGTGGTGGCACAAAAGAACAGGTGCACACCCAAGGTTTTTTTGAAGGGCCAGCTATAGACAGTATGGAATGCTACCGGATACCTCACAAAGCAGGAGATGAATATGCATGGTGGTTAAACCAGGCTGTCATGCTGCTTACCTTTGGGAAGCATGGCCCCATGACACCAGGAGGAGATATGAGCATGTTGTTAGATGCTTAGAAACTTCAAATTCACTGCAGTATCCGGTTCTGTTCACAGATAATGATAAAGCTGTTTTAGGATAACAGCTCAGATTTTACACAATAGTTTGTCTAAATCCAAGTAGCATAAAACCTACTCCTGTGTCATGCTGCCAGGAGGCACCTTGCAACTGTCATTACTGTCTGGAGACATGGAAGGCATTAAATTAATATATTATTTTTGGTCCTTTGTTGCAAGGATAGCTCTATACAAGCAGGGAAAAGTCCAGCTAATTAGAAAAATTAACACCATGCTTTATCATTTGTGCGACATTTTTTTCTTTTTCATTTTTTAATGTTAGGAGCAGGGTTCTTGACCATGAAAAATGTTTTAACTCCCAGAATAAAGGGTCTGGCCCTCAGTCAAAACTTCCATTTGTTTCATCTAATCACTTAAACACTTGGTTAGCTTTTAGCAAGTGTCTGAATCCTCAACTGCCAATAAAAGATAACCCTAAAAGTAAGTGAATAATTCACTGAAATTGAGTTAAGAAGTTCTTTCTAATTCCTGCTAAAAGGGAAGCAAAATTCCCAAATTAATTTTAAATTTAATCCTCCTTAGTGGAATATTTGCATACCTTCTGGAACAGAAACATAAAGGCACTTTAATATGATTAATTCTACTTCATTCCCTCAGATATCTTGCTTGAGAAAAATGCATGGCATATGGCTCAAAATGTAATTCTCCTCCCAAATTTTTATTGATGATCATTGTCCATAGTTATATGTTCACAATTGCATAGTTATACACACAGAGCTGGTATGTTTTCTTCATCTTTGCCAATGCAACAATAATAAATTTAGGTTTTTTATGTGGAACATGTTAACCCATCCATCCCAAAGTATGCGAAGGAGGACAACAGACCATGTAGCAGAATAACATAAAAAACAACATTAAATATTAAAACACTTCCAGTACTTAATTAGCAGTTTCAGGAAATTCTTCCTAACCCACAGACCAAATGTTAGCTCCTGCAAAGTAAAGTGAGTATGTTCACCCTGTATAAAATCTGACTTTACAAGTCTTCTAAGTTTCTTGGTGTACCCTAATGGCCCTAGCATGTGTATCACATACATATTGCTGTATAGGTGAAAGAGCGAGCATAGAAAAAATTTGAGGCTGTGTAACACAGAGGCATAACATAAAGCATGGGAAAAAATACCACAGTAGTGTATTTATACCCTCTCAGAGGTATTTTCTTCAGAATGAGGTATCTTTAGTACTCTATATTTTTTTGAACCTTGAACCTGTGTTTTGCTATCTTGTGACTTACTCAGGGTCCTCCAAAGAAGGGTGGAAGAACAAACTGACACTTAAACACAATGGATGAACATGGCCTTTACTCCTATTATTTTAACACCATAAATACAGCTAAAGGAATCTGAAATACTATCTCATCCATCTGTTTTGTATTTTTTTTTATCTGATAGAGTCAAGTCTAAGCCTATACAGTATTAAAAACTTAAAAAGCCAATTGAAAAAGAAAGGCCTTCTTTGGGAGCAAACAGCCTCATCTTAGACAGAATTTATCTTCAGGAACAGCCCACTCATCCATATATGAAATAAGGATATTTTTAAAATTTAGAATCAGGTCCTCATTTTAAAACTTATGTGTCTTACTTTAAATTAAAGGACTATTTCTACATTGATTAATAGATGTACGCTTACATAGGATATATATGAGAGATACTGAACATTAAATCTCTAATTCGTTTATTTATATACAAATCCAGATTTTCCAATAAAGTCTCCTGAGGTCAAAGTGCTCAGTTCAGATCACACTTATAAGCAATTGTGAATATTTTAAACTTGCCTGTGAATGCCTCAACCAAACTTGTAGCTCCCCTTAAAGATGAGGAAATTGCAGGGTTTAGCTCTAATAGAGAAAGAATAGCAAGCATAAATCCAACGTGCTTTAATGCCCATATTCCCACATGCTTCAGAAAGCAGAACATATTCTTGGACAACATGGTAATGCAGAAAAAAGAATGTCTGAGTGTCTCAAAAAGTATTTCACAGATTAAACAATCCTGAGAAGCCTAAGTGTTGCAAGAACTGAATAAAATATAAATATAACAATGGATATAAATATTGGATGGATACTGGAAAAAAAATTAGTTTATTCTTTAGAAAGGAAATTCTTAATGGAAATTAAAGTAAATTAAAGGACAGAGTACTCCTAATTGCATTTTTTTATACTCTACAGCTGTTTTTGCCTTTTTTAATATTCTAGCTAGAAAATTAAGAGAATATTGCTCCACACAAACTTATCTTTTAAGAAGTTAGAGATTCATAACAGAACTAACCACTTCAGGCTATATTTATAGTCAAACAGAAATTAAGATTCTAAAATAGACCATTAAGACTAACTGCAATATTTTTGCAGGTGCATACTTCTCTGCATTGACTATAAAGACAGCTTAAAATAGCTACTTCTAATTTAAATATTTAGCTGCTTTTTATTTTTAGTTCAATCTTCTGATCTAGGAAATCAGAAGAAAATAGGGAATGAAAAAAAAATGGGATTGGACAAGTATAATGGGGAGGGAAAATCTTTGTGAAGGCAAACAGAGCAGTAGAAATAGAAAGCCCTGATATAGAGGGGAAAGAGGTTGCTGCAAGGACATGACAAAAGAAATGCTAGTTTCATATTTTCTTTGCCTTTTTCTGTGTGTATTACACCCTGTCATCTCTCTCATACTGACATTTTTTCTGGTGTTTATATAGAAAGGTGACAAGAAGGTGAAACATTTCATAGTGTTCTATAAGACTCAAAGCTCAAAATGCTCATATCTGTCAGAGAGTGTCAAACTCATCAAGTTCAACATTTGGGGGAAAAGATCTGCTTTCACAAAAACCTCAACTACACATGGATTTTTATCCTTTTTTTAAAAGACATTTTAAAAATTCAGCTGTACTGTAGCTGTGTGGATTTCTCCTCTCATGGGAAAATAAAACCCATTTATAGAATTGTCTTTGCTTAAGGATCAGAGTGTACTTGGTGGATAATGCAGAAAAATGAGGAGTCCCAGTGTGTGCCCCAAGGAGTTTAAATCTTAGGGGGAAAAAAATCTGAGGTGTAAGTTTTATGTTGCAGGAAGTAAAGTAGCAGGAAGACATGAACTGACAAAGACTGAATTTTGAGAAGAGCAAGGAGAGTGCAACAATGACCTGAGACAGGCAGGTGTCAGTGCCTAATGACTGATTGAGTTGTTACTCCTGTCTTGAGTATCCATCCTGGTAACTTGAAGCCCAAGTCATGGATCTGGAGAGGCAGAGGAAGCCTATGAAATGGGAAAATCATATCTCTTCATGAAAGGACAAGGTATAGTAGTCAACTGAAATGTATAAACTTGTATGTTAGGCATTAAAATGTTTTAAGGATGCAGTTTAGGATGTATGAATTAGTAAGACTTCAGTAACGAAAAATAAATACAGTAGAATAATAAGAAGGTATATAAATTGTGTAGAATCTGAATATGAAACAAATGGTGTGGAATGAGGGGTGGAGATTGTACTGAGTCTGGCTGAGATGAAACTCATTTTCTCTTAGCAGCCCTCACAGCGCTGAGCTTTGCTCTGGCAGCAGGAAAGGTGCTGATGACACCCCAGTGCTGAGCAGGGCTGGCACAGCATCAACGTTGGCTCTCAACATTCCCCCCCCCCCAGCCCAATCAAAGGGATTGCCAAGGTCCTGGAAGGGGGCACAACCAGGCCAGCTGACTCAAATTAGCCAGTGGGATTTCCCATCCCATATTATGTCAGCTCAGATATAAAAACTATGGGAATGAGAAGGAGTAACTTTGTTATTTACAGTGTTTCAGCCTTCCTGAGCAACTACTACATGTGCTGAAGACCTGGTACTGGGGAGTGGCTGAACTTCTCTTGCAGAAGGGGAGAAGAGGACAACCTATTTTTTTCTTCTCTTTGCTCATATGTGCATAAACTTTTACTTCAGTAAGCTGCCTTATCTCAACCTACAAGTGTTTTTTCACCTTATTTTCTCTCCCCTGTCCATCTGGAAGGGAAGTGATAGAGCAGCTTGGTGAGTACGTGGTGTCCAGACAAGGTCAATGCAACAAACCTAAATATGCCTAAATTTTGGTGATCCGTAAGTTAGTAGTGGTAATATCTACTTCAAGAGATGTGAAATGCTTTTATTTGGCAAAGTGGGAAAACCTACTCTATATCACAATAAGAAAAGTCTTAAGTTCAGGAACTAAAGAAAAAAATATATTTTACTTGAGATAAGTATAGAAAAGTTATTATTGAAAAATCTACTGGTTCTGGCTGCAGAGACTCCTTGAAGTTCTATCTCTTTCTATTTTTCCACATAAATGATATAAAAACCTGGAATTATGAGAGACCAATTAAATCAATTCTGTGGAATTACAATGAAATTTTCTGCCTCAAAATAAGTAAAATTCTACTTTGGACAATATGTATGAACTATCTATATCAATGGATCAAAAGGAGAAAATTAATTATATTCTCAATCTGTCTTTTAGTAGAAAGGGACTTAATTCTGGCTAACCAAAAAAGAGACTCAAAGGAATATTTTCCAACTCTTCTCTCTATTTTCTCCTTTTTTTCCTTCTCTGGGCACTGATTTAGCTTCAGTGAAAGTATCATTGAAATAATGAGTGAAATTATCACTGACTGAAATAAACTTTCTGAAGATTGTTGTGATCACATCATTATCCAGCCCTCATTATCTGTCAGCACTTTCACCTGTGCTGGTTCAGTTCTTCTTTTGTAGAGTTTATCTCTGTATGCCCAGTGTCAGTATCTTGGACTAGCAAAAATGCCTAATCTTGGTTTAGACTGATGTGAAGAACAGGTCAGAAAAAGCTTCACCAGTGGCTTTCCCCATCACCCCCCAGTTCCTTTTTCTGCAAGTACATTTAAGCTCAGCCCCCCATTCTTGATCTTTGATTCAGCTAAACTGCACATGTACTTTGGCTTGTTTGTATATTTTTCACAGGCTTGTCCATAAATCCTCCCCATTGACCCTGTCATCAATGAGATGATAGAAAGCAAATATGATTCCACAATCCATTCCTTAGCCACTGGATTTTTTAAAAAAATGTGTATTTTCCCCTCTTCTAGAAAACTCATCAAGATTTACACCATTTTCTTGTTAAGCTGTTAGGTATAATAACCTAAATTATATTAGGAGATATTCCTAAAGTTTCTTTGTCTGTCATAATTTTTAAATATTCAGGCAATTGTTGTAAACAGTAGGTCCCATTTGGTGACAAAATATTGTGTATGTTACAATTTGCAAACCATAAAAAATAAAGAAATTTCCAGCTATAACTGAGTGAAATCTAACATCAATTCATTATCTTCGTATGACACTACTAGTAAACTCAGATGTCCTGTGGTAATCTGACTTGATCTTTAACTACAATTCCTGAAAGAATTGTCTCTCTTGTAATATCTTCCACTTCCAGGTAGATGCTCAAATTTTTGAGGACAACTCAAATACCATTTTATGCATATAATAAGGCATATAATTGTGTCTAGTTCAAGATTTCTGATTTCCCATTATAGCCCATTCTAAAACTCTGTTTAGTTGTTCACGAGGTGTCTGGTGCCATATGTTAGATTTCCTTCAACTTGCCATTTGTAAATAGGACAAAAGTTTGCCATCGACCATGTTGCATCTACCTTGGATTTACATCTCAAATGGTTGAAAATGCTTCGGTCTGAGTAGCTCCCTAGCCAAGTCTATTGGAAGTTTCAATCATAAGTTAGGATGCAGTGTATTGCACTCAAGTACTTAAAGTGTGTGCAACCTGGATGTGGACACTACTCCTCATGTAACATGAAATTTATCTTACCTTCACACCCACCTGGAAATAAAGAAATGGAATTTACTGTTGTGTAAACCTCTGCTAATCTTTCACTCATCTTCCCTTCATTCCAAACCATGTGATTCCAGTGGGAACAGAAAGCTAGTTCAGTTAAAAAAATATTTTTACCCTTCTCATGCCTATATTTCTTTCTATGTTACTAGAAGAATATGTTTGCTTTAATATAGTTCCTTGATCAAGTTATATAAGAACTTTGGTCCTCACTGAATCTCGAGAATTCTTTAGAGACAAACAATCATATATAAACTAGAGGTTTGACTAAAGGAAGCCAGTAAAGGTTTTATAGCTACAAAAAAACCTGTAAATAGAAAGAAGGAACAATAATTTATGCTAAAATATAGACTAATTCCTATATGCAAACAGGAATACCATGCCATTAGAACAGAATGGCAGAACACTTGACTCTGGGCTTATTTTAAAAAGTCAGTATATAGAAAAAGAAGGATAAGCTTTCACCTGGAGAAGAACAGAAGCAGAGAAGCAGATTCAGAAGTTGGATAATTTTCAAAATGATAGTCCAAACTGGCAAGTTATCCTTCTGTTGAATGAAGCCAAGATGCTAAAAAACCTTTATGATTAGCTGTCCAACAAAATGTCTAACAGGAATTAAAGATATATCATCAAAATTGATGATTTAACAATGCTTTTCTCATGAAAAAATAAGTGTAATATATGAAGTATTTATGGATCAAGTAATCTACCATGGTTGTCTGAGATTTTCGTGTTAAAATCTATGAAATTTTACTATAAAATGAACTTTAATCCTGAGTATGTGAGTTCAAAATATTGGTAGTAGGAAAACATAATTTTAATACTTGCTGAAGAAAGGCTCTTAGCACATCTACACTTTATATATAGGCTTTGTAAACAGGAAAATGTTGAAAACTGAATCCCAAGATGTCATAGATTTTTCAACATGTAAACTCTTTGATGAGGTACAATGTTTATTTTTTTATCTTGAAAATAGCATGGTAGGACTGACAAGAAAATCCATAAACAAATCAAAACAAAGCATCATAGTGTTGCATTTATTGATAATAAGATTCAGGAAGAATTGTAGAATAAATTAATTAATTTCAAGCTTTAAAAACACAATTGTTGGATTTCCCAACTAACCCAGAAAAAAAGTAGATTTTTTTTTTAAGAATTGTAACACAAAAAATGAAAATCAGCTGTAAAAGCACAGACTTTTCATTCAGAATATAAAATTTGAAGTACTTCAATTACAGTTCATTTGTTATTTTTTCATTGCTGTGCTTTCTGCCTTTGATTTGATTAAAAAAATTTCACAGTGTACCTCATTTGCACACAAAATTTCTATTTGTGATAACAAGGCATTTAATGTAGATTTATAAAATCTGTCTATAATTCTACCTCATATTTTTCTCATTTTTTAAACATTTCCATGATTATCTTAAAATTTGTGTGTGATTTTTAGTGTATGTATTAGGGGGTTTTTTAACAAAAAAAAAAAAAAAAAGAAGGAAACTGCCTCTAAAAGCCTCAAGTTTCCTTATATTTAAAAGTGTCTTAAGTTCTTTACCAAATTCTTTGAGAGACCAATCTCTATAATGAAGTCTCTCCAGCATAATAAATAATTAAATAAATAAAACAATATTTTTTCATATTATAATAATGTACTTAATTATTGCCAACTGAAAATTAGTTGACTTGTTCAAAATGGTCTTTGTTCCTTCTCTATATAATGTGGACAGAAAGTTGCATATGCAGAACATGAGTCATTTAGTCCTAGAATTGATTTCTGCTACCCAAACTGTGTTGCCTTTTAAAGATGCCACCACTGATCAAAAGATCCAGTTTTCTCATTCGATCTTCAGAAGCGTCTACCTTACTGCACTGAGGGTTTATCCAGCTGAAAACAACCAAAGATGCTGCATGGAACTCCGACCTCAACCTATGATACTGTTGTTTCTTACAAGTCCTGGGTCCAGGAAATAAGTCCACCAAGATGAGTTAATTTGTTTAAGATGGACCCTGGGTGTCTAAGAGTTAAGCACAAATTAAGCACCTGGATAGGTTGCACTGGGTCTCTCTGCATCACAGACTCTCTCTGTAGTATATGAACGTATGTCTTCCTGACACATAATAAAATGTTTTCAAGCTAAGGAGACCCTGAAGTCTTGGATGATACTATTTTTTTCTCTCTAGGTGTCTGATAATGTATCTCACAATTCTTACCTCCCTTCTTTCCCCAGGAGTGCTTGTGTAGTGCTGGTACACAAGACAGAGATAGAAATATAGCTTTTAAATCCAAAACAGACTAGTAGGAGTGACATTTAGCTTTATAAGACTAACATAAACTGTGGAATTACAGCAGGTTATTCCTGTATCAGACTTCTATGCCAGATTAACCTAAAATACCTTTTATGGTATGTAGGCTTGTGATCTGTTTGCAACTACCTCACTAGAATATACAGAGAAGAAGAAGACAGATCTTGGAAGATCGTAATGATATGATGAGAGGTGATAGACACAAGTTAGAATATGGGAAATTGCAATTAGCTGTTAGAAAACTAATTTTTACCATGAGGTGGTCAAACAGTAGAAGAAGTTTCCCAGAGAAATTGTGAAATCTCTGCACTTGGAGGTTTTCAGGACTTATCTGGACATAAACATGGACAGCCTGACATGATTATATCTGTTTTGAGCACGTACTGAAATAGGTAACCTGTGGGGGTTCCTTGCTTTGGGAATTACGGGACTGCAGTTCTGCCACTGAATTTTATGTTGTGCTGAAGAATCGTCAGTTCCCATTCTCTTTCTTTATGCAAAAACTTATGCTTTGGCGTTTGCCTGCTTTCTTGAGCTTCTTAATCTTGTAATTGTGGTAAATGATCTTGTAGTGTTTAGCATTTAGCATTTAGTTTAGAGTAGAAATCACTTAAGTATTTTTATCCCTTTCTGATTTTTTCATATCCTTCTGAAGCATGGAAAATGCATTGCCATTACCTACAGCCTTAATGAGATTGTGATCTTAATGAGATTGTGATCTTCTGTCTAGTAACTTAAATAGATTCATAATTACAGCAAAGAATTTATACTCTCTGTTGTTGTCAGGATTTGCATAAAAGATATATCATGAAAACTTTTCATTTTTGCAATAAATATTTTCTATTTTTCATGTAACAGTACATAATCACTAATATGATTAAATATAGAAATTTGCTACAAGAGGAAAATTTTGCTAAAGGGAGATTTTAATCTAAATACAACTTGAAAAATTATTTTCAGTCTTTAGTGTACTCTTGGCCATTCTTCTTAGCTATTTCCTCAAGTCTTGGAAAAGAATATTCTGCTATCTAATAATAGGCAGCATAGGCTTTAAGAAAAATCTTAATTAATATGCTTATCATAAGCACTAAATTATTTCATGAGAGATGGAACGAATCGATAGAGTGATGACACCACCCCAGAGAAATATAGAACTGTTGGCTCCATAAATAAAGAGACAGAGAGTGATTCCAAGCCATTTAGAATGATGCCCTTATTTAACACAGATAATATCTTTATTCAGAAGATGGGAAGGTTTGCTTTTATTAATTACTTTTGGTTTCCTTAATTAATTTTATATTTGTGAACTTAGCTTTGAGTGTTAATAATGTGTGTGGTTGGTATAACACAAAGTAAAACATTACCTGTGCTTCATGTTTCCGTGCTCAGTCACTGCTCACTTTCTGACCTTGATTGGGTATTCCACAACACTCCTGCTGAAAAATGTCCTCCTCTCTGATCCTGTCACTCAGATTTTCCATCAAGCTCTGGTCCCATCCCATGTCGGAGCTTCCTACAGACAAGCTGCTCCTCCACACTCATGACAAAACCTTTTCCATCACCTTCCCTGCCTGTAATTCCCAACAACCTTTAATTGCTCACACCACTCCATTTCCACCAAGTCTTAATTCATCCAACAGCATTGCAGTTGTGCAGAAATATGTAACATTCTGGTTCCTCCCACTTGTTTTCAAGGCTGGGGACATTTTCATATGCATCCTTTACAAAGGCATTGTTCCGCTCTCTTTCAGAGGTCTCTTTTGTTCCTGTGGCCCGGGATCTTTGGTTCTCCGTGTGTGTCCCCCATTTCCACGCTTGGCTGGGGCTTGTACTCCCTATTTCCTTTTCTTCCTAGTTCAGAAGTCTCTTCACCAAGATGGCAAGCTTGCTGGATCTTGCTTTTGGCCACTTTTGTCTTTCTTCAAGCTGTTCGGTGTTTTCTTTTTTCTTCATCACTCACTTCAGTGAACTAGTAAAACAGTTTGAAGAAAATAAATGGCTTATCTTTTTCTCTTTTACAGCTCTTCAGTCCTTTTGTCATTTCATGCTTAAATCAGTCCCTTTAGAGGACTGCTAGCACTTCTTAAATAACTTCATTGTTAAGGGCATCTTTGCAGTGCAGAAATTGGTTATTCTCAGAAGGAACGAGCTTATTTTTTATTGTATTTGCATTTGAATGGAGGCAGCATCTGCCTAAAAAAACATATACTGTGAGGTCTGTGTTACCTTTATTAGGATTTCAGCTAAATATTGAGATAGGAATGCAACAGAGAAACGAGAGTCTCAAATGCTGCTGACAGCACAGCATGTCAGTTAGAAAATGGAAATGGCAACTTGATAAAGAGAGACACACAGTCTTGTAACCTCAACCATGATCAATAAATTATGTAGAGAGATTCTTCAGCTTGTCTTGGATTTTTTTTTCTTCCTAAATTCATTTAAGTAGTAAACAAAAGATATTCTAATTCTTTCTTTTCTATTATGCAAGAGAAAAATAATTAGAAGACTTAACTGGACCATCAGATTATATATAAGGACCCCATAAGTCAGCAGCACAATGGTGATCATTGCTCTCTGTTGGAGTTCCTCAACCATCTACTAGCCTGTGCAGGGAAGAATAAAACAAGATCAGTAATATCTTCCATAATATCTTTTCTCTTTTCAAGTAAAAAGACAGTTTTAGTCTGAACATAGTGCATCTCTATAAACTAGTTGGTATAGGTTTTAATCAAGAGTGGATGCAATATTAGGGAAATTATACTTAAAGGTAAGTCACCACAAATACTTATTTCGTTTCTGTTTAATTTAAAAATTGATATGGTAGAGCCAGTGGCAGATATAATTGTGGCGGAATATCATATGTGAGCATTACACTGAGCAGGATTGAATGTTGACACAAAGCAGATTTAATTTCCTCAGATGTCTTTGATGCTTGGATTGTTGATGTATAAACATACTGAGACTCTCCTTCAAAGACTGCAAAGTAACTCTACTGAAGTAAAGATAACAATAAAATTCTCAACAAAACAGTTAAGAAGTCTGAATTTTCGTGGTTTCTAAGGGTCTACATAGAGCTGTAGAAATTCACTGAGGGTGCTCTATTAAAACAGGCTGGTCCCTTATTTAGAATTTTAAAAGAGAGAATTCATAATATCTTACACAGTTTCTATATTTTCCAGTTGGATAATTCTATCAGTTTAGCCATTAAAGTATTCAAATTAGAGTTGTTTATAGGACAGATAGAAGAGGGGGGGGAGAAAACAAGGGAGAGAGAAAAAGCAGATGGAAGGAGGCTGGAAGGAAGGCCAAATAGTCTGGACAAAATCATCAAAATAATTTGATGCTTCTTTCCATGGAGACCTCAAATAAGGAGACCAGTATCATCATCGGACATAACAAAGCCAGCCTGAGAGAAAACTCAGCCAAGGACTCAGAGAAATGCTGGCAGCAAGTATGAAAGTAGCCAGGACACTAGAGTCACACAGGACACGTCCTAGGACCATACCTTTGTCCTTGAACTTCTGCCAAAATCATCTTTGCTTTGCAACAGGGTTAAGGCCGTGGTCAAGATGGACCCATCCTTAGGAGAAGCATCAGCCAAAATGAGTGCCCTTCCCTTGAAAACTGCCCATGAGGACAACGTGTGGGAACATGACTGTCCTGGCATAGCCAGATGTCACAATGTCACAACAAATGAGGCATTTGTGTGTGTTGTGGGGGAAGGTGTTAAAACCACTGAGAACCTTGAACTATCTCTGATACTTCAGTGCCACAGCTGCCACCATGGCAGCAGGGGACAGCCTGTACACCAGTTCTCCTAAAGGAATGTTATTGAAAATCTCTGTCTGCAGCTCGAGCAGTAATGTTCATGTCGAAAACTGTACTAATCTGTAACAAAGACAACTCCAGAAGTAAAGTTTCTTGAATTGCAGAAAGGTGAAATATAAGTAATTAAATGCACCTGTTATCAGAACTCCAAAGCTTTAGAGAAAATGAGATGGAAAATTCTGTTCTTCATGAGAAAATAAAGCAGAATATATGAAATATCTTTATTTTCTTAACCACCTGGTTTCAAATAAATGTTGGGAATAAATAGTTGCTTGCAGACAGCATCCTATTATCTTACTTAAATATTTTATGAATACATGCTTTCTCATTAACAAATAAATAAAATAAAATAAATTCTTACTATTTTTACTATTAAATAGGTGTAAAATTAACCTTCAAATCTATTGTCACTGGAATAAAAGTATCTATGAAAGAACTATTTCCAAAGAACAGAACATTATACAATTTTAAAAGTAGCTATATTAATCCACTGAAAGGTAAATATACAAGTATATATTAACAAAAGATCACATATATTTAAAAAATGTATAGTCCTTGAATTAAAGGAAATAAAGGTATAACTTCATTTTTCTTAGTCAAAACAGAACAAACTGGATAAAGTGGTTTTATTGATCTTAAAATGCAGAGAAAGTTTAGAATATCTTCTAAGAGCTCAGTAAGTAAAAGACATGTTCTTCTTCTGAGAAAAAAACAAACAAACAACAACAACAGCAGCAACAACAACAAAAAAATCCCACAAAAACTTAACCAACAAAAAACATTATAGAAGTCTTGCTTTTAACACATTCTCTTGATTTTCAAAAGAATGCAGGTAACTGAGAAAATTATAAAATTGAAAGTACTTGTAAATGACTTATGCTGAACATGTTCCAGGCAACCTACAAAGCTATCCTGAATAGACATAAATATTTTATCATACTTAATGAAGAAAAACATAGCAATTTGTGTCCAGTACAATCATGCCATTAAAGTTGAATCTAATTTTTACTGACTTATCTTGAACTCTTCCTAATTCTGCAGCTGTTAAGAACCAAGGATGAATGTGAAAAATGGATAAAGGTTCTACCTATTAAGATGAACCCTGCTAGATGCCCAAAGAACTTTTTGCATACCAGAAGTAACGGGAATATCCACCGACAAAAAAACCAAACCAAAAGAAAAAAAACAAAACAAAGCAAAAAGTCCTTGGGTTTTTAACCTGTAAATTTATGTATTGTTAATTACAGAATCAAAAGCTGTTTAAAATTGCCTTAATTATAGTAAGTTAGATCTTTCTCCTTTCTTTCATTTTACTGCCTTTTCTGTCTCTCTCTCTTTATAGGTTCAGGCTGATTTCTGTTTGCTTGCTTAGGAAGCTGGTGCACATATGTGTGTATGTGCATAGCATTCCTCTAGGCCTCCTGTGTTAATCCTAAGAGCACTAATTATACAAATTTCTTATCTGGCTAACACACACTGAGAACATTTGTCTTTTGGATTAGCAGTGCTTTAACAGTGATGAACAGAAACTCTTCCAAGAATCACTGACTTCCATATTTTAATAACATTTCACTCTATTGTTTCCCAGTTATGCTAGAAGGATCCTTTCTGAAGCAGGAAAAGAGTTCAGGAAACAGGCTGACACTGACAGAATTTTAAAACTGTGATGAAGATGATGTGAAATTTGTCTGAGATTTTATGGTGCTTGGTTGTTTTTTGTTTTATATATATATCAATGTGTTGTTATAAATGATTAAGGGACAGCAAACTGTTTAGACCTAGATTCATTGACTAAAGAGTTTTGAATGTCTTTGTGAATGTGGCTTTTCATGATTATACATAGTGCTATTTTATCATATTTCTCAGTACAGGGAGAAATTTAAGAGCTGACAAAGACAAAAACTCCAAATATCACCAACATTATTCATTTATTTTCACCTCCTTCTCATTTACAGGTTTATTCTGTACATGACATTAGGTTTACGATCTATTTCTATCATCACAAGTGCTCACATACTAACAAATATTTATAAGTACCATATCTCAACTCCTTGATTCTGACTTTGCAGCATAAACAATGGAGGGAAGGAAGACCTACAAGAGCTATGAGACTATTTTTTCTTGGAATATGGGGAAGGAGGAACAGGAAAAAACCAATAATATATAAAATCTGCATTCCAAGCTTATGTTTAAGTACATTGTTTAATCTGAAAGGGTATTCAAACCAGGAGTTTTCTGTCCTGACTTTAATTACTGGGAATACAAAGATCTTTGTTAAAATGGCTATTGTAGAAGGTTAAGCTTCTGAAAACGAGAAAGTTGAAAAAGAAATGGATACTGGCAAATGTTGTACAGAGAATCAGATTGGGAAGAATGCATTGCGATATAAAAATATCCATCGAAAGAAAACATGAAACATGAAGGTTGATGTCCTTGATTATAAATCTCCATGCAGTTTTCTCTTAAAATAAATTAGGGTAAAAAACCTCATATCTATTATTTGTTGAAGTAATGTTTTCCATGAAGTACCTGAATGTTGTTAGAGAAATCACTTCTTTTTTCTTCCTTTTTTTTTTTTTTTTTTTTTAGTATAAATATCTGTAGACTGAACCAAGGTGTTTTGTACTCTTAATAACTTTATCACTAAATATCTTCTACACTTCAAGGAGAAAACACTGCTTTGCTTTGGGGTGGGTTTTGGGTTTTTTTGTTCTTTTGCTGTTTTTACTCAACTTTATTATACTGTATTATACTTGAGTCCATTTAATCTCAGCATTTGCATCTGGTTAAGCATAAGAATTCAAGTGGAGCATAGTAATTCTCTCTCAGTGTTGGAGAATTTTAATTAAAGCTAATTGAATCTATTTATATCAGAATCGGGTTTAGTCTTTGCAATGTAGTTTGTATTATTTTTATTCATTTAGAAACACAAATTGCTTCATTACTGCAGCTGCACAATTATACTTTAGAGATATATAATGACTTTGAGATATTCTACTTCAAAAGATACTGAAATTTCAGGGGCCATCTCCAGGTTTTGAAAATATTCACATATGTTTTAAGGCAACTTTTCTTTTGCTTATAACACCTTAAAAACACATCATGCTTTCCTATTTTGACTTTCTGTTTTTTCTCAATCAAAAAACTAAAAATTGTGGCAGGGTCTAGACCCCCTACTGATCATAATTCATAAAAATGGTTTCAGTAAGTAGGATAAGTTTTAAATACTCAATATATAATAAATTACATTATCCAATATATTTTTAATTAGTGTTTTTTGTTTTTATCCAGGTGTAATTCTATTATAGTTTGGGGATTTTTAAAATTATTATTTACTTATTATTTTTGTTACTTTATAATTTTGCGATCCTAGTAAAGTCTAAAACCATATGCTGCAAACCAAAAGAATATTTTGGGTTTATATATAAAACAACAAATTATCAGTTAAACTATCATACATATATCATTAAAGTCTTTATTATTCTCTTCCTGATTTAAAATCATTCTCAATCTGATCATGTGAGGATTCTAGTTAGAATTTCTTGCTAATAAATTACAGAGGAATGTTTAAGAATAACTGTAGTATAAACATCAGAAAATCTAATCTCAGGATAAACAGTTTTCTGACTTTTCTAATTCAGTTAATATAATAATATCAGCGGGGGAATTTTTATTAATTTTTATTTCTATATTTGGACTTGGAAGTATTTTTCTTCATTAAGAATTTTCCATGAGTAAAATATCATGTACTATTTAAAGTATCACACTAAAATACATTAGCCTAAAACTTTTTTTATAAAAGGAGTAAGGCTGCAGACATAGGTGTAGAAAGTTAGAAGATTATTGTCAAGGCAAGACAAAGTTTACAGTAGAGGTAATATTCTGCAATCAACCAGAAAGGAAACGTGGAAAAATGGAACATATTTTTGGTCACAGAAAATTTTCATCAAAAGTGGAAATGAGACATCTTGAAGAAGCTTTCATGTTTTATTGTTTGCTGCCCAGTGTTCAGTACGTTTCTGAATGGATGTTTGGCAGGAAGAACATGAGGAGGGTTTTACTCCAGTTTCTGGTATGGTTTTTGTCACCTCACCCCTTCTGCTATACTGCATAAGTTGCCATGAGAAGGTCAACATATGCTGAGGATTGATAAAAGGACAAGACTACCTTAAATAGCCACCACCATAGAAGAAATTTCTCTTTCTGGCTTCCAGATCTGCATTCAAGAGCAAGAAATCAGAATGACCTTATCTTATCATAGTGGTATTTAGCACTCTGGCCCTGACAATTGCCATTCCAGATGCTTCAAAGACCACTTCTCTACTGGCAATCATAAGGAGGATGGGACAGGACAAGAAGATGGGAGTAGACACAGCCAGGACAGCTGACCCCAAGGGACCACAGAGATATCTCAGGCCATATGGTGTTATGGTCAGCAATGACTTCTGCAAACCTGGAGGGAAGAAGGACAAGGGAGAGGATGGGATGATGGAGTTTGTCTTCCCAAATAACTATTTCACATGATAGAGCCCTGCTTTCCTGAGGATGTCTGAACACTTCACTTTCCATGGGAAGTGGTGAATGAATTTCTTTTTTGTCCTTGCCTCTTGCTTTTGCTATTAAAATTCTATCTCTCAACCCACAAATTTCTACTTTTACTCTCCCAATTCTCTTCTCCATCCCACCAGAGGGGTGAGCCAGAGGCTCACATGGGGCTTAAACCACAACAGCTTCTGACTTAGAAGAACCAAGCAAGTGGTAGATCACAATTTAGCACTGACTACTGATTCATAGCTAAAACAGAGAATGGATTTTGAAGAACAATTATTCTCTGGGGGAAAACAAATAATCAACCAAAAAATCCCGAAAGAACAGAAGATTAGGCTGCTGCTTTATCCAAAGCTCCTTCTATTTTTTTTTCATCTTTCTCTGACAGAAGCCAACAGCAAGATGAGTATATATCATGACCTGGAATGTGTTCCTAGATTTTTTATTTTATTTGAAACAGATATTTTCTGAGATAGAATTAGTTTTCAGGTATTACAACCCTGGATTCATTTTTTGCCTATTAAATTATCTGATCAGTTGCAAAACTCAGCAGAAAATTTCAGCAGATATAGCATTTTGTAGCCAAGATTTCTACAGCTTTCCAAAGTTTTCCTAATTATTTTGGGTATTAATTGTACATTCAAATCTTCATAGAGATTATGGGATCTGGAGTATATTTGCAAGAAAGAATTTTGTGGTAATGGTTCTACTATGGAAGAAATAATAAAATTAAAAAATGCAAAAAAATCAAGAAAAATTATATTTCCCTTCTCCTCCTCCTATAATAAAATCCTGAAAGAGATATTATCAGATCTTTACTTAATTTTTCATTAAAATATTTTCAATTCAGGACATATTTTCAAAAATGCTAAAATAATTTTAGACAGATGTGCCTGTTATTTTTAGGCATTATCTGGTGTTTCTACAGATGATATTGTTTCATCCCTTCAGAGTTAATATTTGATACGTAATATATATTGTGGCTTTTACTTATTTTTATAACTGAAATCTTTTTTTTTTCTTTTTTTGCCATTCATTCTACTCAAGGTATTTCTGACAAAAGGTGAGGTATTTAGTAATAATTTGAGGGATATTTCTATGTATGATGTATTCTTGAATTGAACTGTATTATGTAGACCTTAGCTTTCTTCCTTAACTGCTTCCTCTTCATCTTTTTGCATATATTCTGGAACCTTCTTCTGTATCTCCTTTTTAAGTAAAGTGTATTATGCTGTGTTTTGCATGTATCTCATCTATAATATATCCATACCATATAATAAAGAAAAGCTTTGGATAGGGATTTAGAATATGGAAAAATACTAGGCCTTTGGGTTTTTTTCCTCTCTAAAGTTGTTTAGTCATTTACAGAATTGCTTCCTGGTCTGAAGTGAGATAAATTATTCCCGTATTTCACCAGTCAGAAGCAATAAAATTTATTTAAGCAGAGAGGTAGGCACAAGAGCAGTAAGAGATCCCTTTGTATATATAATGCATTTGTTTATACGACGTGTTACAACTGCACTCTTAGATATATGAAATCAGGCAAGGTCTCCTTGTTTGGGTTTTGCCTAGGACAAAGCTGGAGTCTTTCCATCAGGGACCCGAGTGCATCCTCCTGCCCAGGGCTGGCAGGGTGCAGGTGTGTGACCTTGGACCAGGCACTGGGAAGGGCAGTGAGAAGTTCAGCTCAACTCCAGCTTGCTTGGATTCTGATTCTAAGCTCAAGTACTTGCCCTGGGTCACTTTTTTTTAAATACAGATTACATTTAGATTGTGCTGAAAGGCAATGGCAAACTGAGAAAATTCCCTTGGGATTTGGTACAAGGAGTAAGGTTATTCTTAATAAAGGACTTCAGTAGTTTGTTTTCCACTCACATTTCTAATTTAGCTCAACCAGTCTTCTTGTGCACAATTGCCTCAGTATAGTTTGAGTGTGTCTGTAACTTGCTCCTCAGTGTATATTGCAAGAAATGAAGTAAGATCTCACTAAAATAAAGTTGAACCCAAATTTAAGCAATGATAAATTACAGCCCTAGATTACAGCCACAAAATGTATTGGGCAGAGATTGGGGCAGCCATATTGCAGCTAAATTTAAATTAGGGTGCGAGATGTCAGTCTAGCCATTGATTTCAGAAATAGGTATTTTTCATATTTTTTTTAGTTATAAAGTGCCAACATTACTTTGAAATTTCTTAACAACTACTTTGAACAAGATTTCTCAAATATCAATCAGATGAGATAGATATTAATGACCATATTTTTATTAAACAAAGACAAAAGACAGAAGAGCAAAAGGACCTAAGAAAGGTGAGATTCTATAAAGAGATTTCTGCAAACAGTCTGCAAAATTATTGATTCCTTTGATTTTTCCAGTGTTTATCTGTTACATTTCATTAGGTAAATTTCTCTTATTTGGAAATTGCTTTCTAAAGAAAATTGAGAAACTTCAGGGGTTTTATGGGTACCATTTTTTAACAATGAGAACTGATTTACTTGATTGACCCATTTATACAATTTTTTCATTCCTTGATTTGAAAGTACATTAGAAAGTAATGTAAGAGGGAAAAATAAAGTGTCAACTTCACTTTGATGCTAGCTTTCATAACCCTTTTTCATCTAAGGCACTATTTGAAATTCTACCTTATCCCAAATTGACAATCTGTTATTGCAGTCTTTCAAGGCACCAACTTTGCACAAAGCATTTCAATATTCTGACAGATAAACTTGCATTCCTAATAAGATAGAGTTGCAGCAAGCTGTTTCATAGTAATGAAAAATGCACTCAACAAAATATTTCTATATTTCAATGTGCCTTAATTGTCATTTCCCTGTCTGACTTTCTTCCCATTGAGAGACTGGCAGGTACTGAAGAGGCTATGACACAGAAAATGCAGAGAACAAAGTACTCTGTAACTACAAAATTCCCACTGGAGTTTTGCTTCTTTTAACAAAAGAGAATGACGTGTCGTAGTATTACAGAATGATTTGAGAGCTGTCACAGAAGTGATGTTCTTTTATTAGGAACAGATTCACACTAAAGCAAAGCTCAATGACGTTGGGAAAAGGAAAAAAAAATGGAAACCTACAGAACACCTTAAAATGATCAAAGGTTGCAGTTATGGTAGCAGACTTTTCACTTTTTCCTTCATTTCCAATACATGTTTCTAAACCAAACAGAATAATTGATTTAAGATAATAGTTTTCTTAAGTGATACTCCTGACAATTATCTTTCTTAAGCTTGTTATGGTACATTGATATGCAATTATGCTAATTTTATTACATTATTTAAAATCTTGTATTATTCTTTCAACATCATTTGGGATCAGTAATGTAGTTTGTGTTTTATCCTTCAGTTATTTGTCATTTACTTTCCCTTCTTTAGGGTAAGTCTGGTCTTTGTTTTGAGGCGCAAAGGAAAATTTGCTAATTAGAGTCAATTACTAATCTATTCCACTGCTTTCATTTAAGCTATCCCTGGGAAAGGGTGGGATCTCCACACTAACTCTGAGATCAAAACATGGCATTCTGCTCTTGAACCAACAGTGTCTTAGAGGTGCTCTTAGCTAAGCAGCACCCCCAGGCACCAGCAACTCTCTGGCAAAAATAAATAGCATAAGTCTGTCTTTTTGTTTCCCATGGCAACTACATATTCTCAGAAATCTACCGATGTTTTTATGAGACTATATATATATATATATATATATATATATAGGGCTAGTGGATTTTAAATTATCAACATAGTTAGATGAACTACTCCAAATTCTATATTTTACTTTTCTTTTCAAGGTGCAAGAATAAATAAATTCGCATGTTTAGTGGGAACAAAGGAAGCAGATTTTCTCTTCACATCTTAATGAATTAATAAGGCTTCAGAAGCTATCTTGTAGAATAGTAACTCATAAAATATTTTAAAATCAGAAATAATTTTTCTGTACCTTTCTTTGAACAGTACAGAATGAGACTGTTTATTTTTTTCATTCTCAGTTCTTTTACAAAGCAATAAAATGTAAAATATTTTTTCTAGCTCAACTGTAAACTTAATTTTTACCTGTAAAGAAACACAAGGTATTATTACTTTGATAAAAAGGAAAAAAAGAAAAAAAGAAGAGAGGTACATGCAAAATCTGAGTTAAAATAACACTGACAATGAGAAGTTACTGCCATGTATACCACACTTATGCATTTAATTAGGGCAAAGTACAAGACTAAGTTTTAAGCAGCAACTGGAATTATTTTTCAATAATTACAGACTCATGTACCAGAGTATCCTGGGGAATGAGCTAAGAAGCTTTGAAAGAAAGGACTTAGGAGTCTGGATGGACATCAACTTGAATATGGGTGCTGTGGGTTAGACCCAGGAGGCAGCTAAGAAAGACTCAGCTGCTTGCTTACTCTCCAACACAGTGGGATAAGGCAGAGAAAATCAGAAGGGTAAAAATGAGAAAACTTGTGGTTGAGAGAGTGCAACACTTAAGGCAAAAGCACAGAAACACAGGAAAATAGTTGTGGATTCATTCACAGCCTCCTATTATCAGGTGTTCATCCAGAAAAGCAGAGCTCCAGCATGCATAATGTTTGGGAATGACTTGGGAAGTCAAATGCCAGGAACATCCCCTCCCTTCCTTCTTCCTCCAACCTTTTATTGCTGAGCATGACAACATATGATACGGAAAATCCCTTTTATCAGTTTGGGTCACTGCATCTCTTCTTTTGCACCCCACCTCCTCACTGGGGGAGTGAGGTTGGAAGTAAAAAAGTCCTTGACTCTTGTGTAAGCGCTGCATAAAAATAACGGAAACATCCCTATACTACCAGCACTGTTTTGATGATAAATTGAAAACATAATCCCATACAAGTTACTATGGAGAAAAATTACCAAAGTTACCCTTGCCAAAGCCAGTACTATGAGCCAGAAATGCATCTTTGTGGCAAAGAGCTTAGAAATCCTTTAAGATTTCTCACACAAACTTTTTAATGACAGTTAATGATAAGATAGTGCCCACTTTTTTTCATGGACACAATGGCCAGCTAATGACCAAAGCAGGAAATGAGTAACCCCTTTCTGTACCTGCAGAGGCTTGTACCCAAAAGACAGTTGTCATTTTAAATGACTGGATGTAACTTGGAAAATGAAAAGAAGGCACAGAAAAACAGTTGTCTTCTCTTCCTGTTTAATTTGAACTTCCATGTAGCAAGATTTGTGTTGGTTGAGGTAGAAATCATTTATGCAGTTTTTATACTCCAGAGGATAAAGATGGTAAGAAAAGGGGACTTGACAGGAACACACTGATGAGGATATTTTCCTGTAGTCAAAATGATTATTTAAGTCTAGTAATCCCTACAGAAATTGCTCATTTGTTTTGTATTTGTGTAGAGCATTCTTAACTAGCTAAGACATCTACAAAGAGCCAGGAAAGCACTTAAAACAATTCAAGAGTAAGGGTTTTGTATGAGCACAAAAGCAGAATGTGGAAAACATGCCACACTGTTGCTCTTGTATGCAGACAGTAAAAATTAAGAAAATGCTTGTAATTAAGAAGAACTAGGCAGAGGAATCAAGGTTGAAGTAGAACATTGTTTCTTGAAGTCTCTAAGGTAAAAAAAGTCTTGCAAGTATGAACTTGATAATTTCTTGGCAACATTAAGGGTACCCAGACAGTGGTGAGAATAATAACATATAAGAGTAAAAATGTCTTAGCAACAACGTTGGAAACTCCAGGATTGGCATATGTTTGTAGCAGACATTGAGATCAATGAGGAAGAAATAATTAGGGGAAGAGAAGACAGATCCAATGTCAGAAAAAATAAAAAGAAGAAAAAAGGCTTAAAGTCAGGTAAAAAGCATAATAGACCATGACTCTGCAAAGGGAGGAGTGAGTGTCTATGGCCAGTAATAAAATTTCCTTCAGACACAAGTCCAAAAAAATGTTGCAGGAGTCCCCCTCAATAGTCTACAAGACTCTCCAACATTTCTATTCCCAAAAGACTATATCTGAGAGGGTGTAGTAAAGAGGAATTTGTTTTCATCCTGGTACTAAGGGATTTGATGAGAGAAGGATTACAAAACTGTAGTTTTATAATACCTTCTGCCATAGTATCATTTAAGCACTCAATTTCCTATATATTTTTGCATTTTGAGCTTGTAAATATTTTCAATGTCTCATGTCAAATTCTAAAATAAATTTATTCTTTCAAACAACGATAGAGCAGTTTGATGATTTGAGAGTGGTCTTGGAACATACAGGAAGACTTTAAATATCTTCTTCTTGGAGAGACTTCTAATACAATGAATCTACCCCAAAAGTATCATTTCCTTTAGAAAAAAAAAAAAGAGTCTTTGTCTTTTCTTTCTCATTTCAGAAACTCCAATAGCAGAATTCTGAGTAAATTATCTCTCCAAAATGCATTGAGTATTCTCTCACTGACGCAAAATTTGTATTTGTCCACAGAGTGCACTTTGTGCCAGAGCTGTCTGTATCATATCTAACAGCTCTGTGATAACCAAGGTTGGACTCACTTTGGACTCAGCAATATCTATCTCATTCTGTTTGACTTTAAAGCTTTTTGGATGTCTCAGTTTCTATGGTGAATCTGGGAATGAAAGCACAGAAATTGTGTATTAGAAAGCCAAAATCAGATTATGAGATATAAATCTTTATTCCTCAGCACTAACTTCATTTCCAAGCAGTGGAGTACTGGGACAATTGGGGTGACTCATTGCATTTAAGTGCCAGTGTTAAGCAGGAAGAAAGCCAAGTTGAAACCTATATCACTTTAGACAAATTCCAGCCTTGACATATGAGAAGCCTGCCCTTGAAGTTTTTACTGAAGGGGAGTCAGAAGTAACGTGTTTTCTAGAACATTTGCAATGATTTATACAATATCTTAACTTCAAATTAATTATTCAGGTTCCAGAATATCTTTGTCATATAGATACCTCCTGGGGTGAAATCTTGATCCATCTGTATAGAAGAGCAAAAATCTTTTTCTAGATAATTCCTCAGATAAGTTGAAAGCAAGTGCAGCTGCTCCCCTGCTATCAGATAAGAGAGAAGATGGCACAGTGTTGTCTGTGACACTGACTTCACTGCATGGGGGGAAACATTATCTTTAGCTTTCTTACCAGTAACCTCACTCATTCCTGTTTTACAATTGTGTAAAAAGATTTCAGGTTCCCTTTTGTGTAATATAATTTGATCTTTATTGGTTCGACTCCTTTTTATGTTCACGAATTTCTATCAAGATGTCTGTAATTTAATGTATGCATCTCCAAGACATTTGGATTTTTAATTAATTCCAGCCAATAGTCCCAGTCAGAGCAACAAAGAGGGAAGAGACAAGAACATGTACATTTATAACTTATTACTGTGCTTATGTTTGATTTCATTATAACCAAATACTGAAATCTGCTTAGTGGGTTACTGTCTTCATGGATGCAACAGCTTTAGCTGAATATATCATGGATGCATTATTTCCCTTGTTCAAAAATTTCAAAAGTACTTAGCTTTATTTCAAAGTGGATTTTGAATTTAGAGATTTTCCAAACATTTTAAAATAAGAATCCAAAGTAGCACTTTGTGGGCTATAATGTTCATAAACCATTAATTCATTAAATATCATTGAGAGAAATATTTCAGTACATCAGTACAAATCCTACAAGTAGTTTTAAAGTAGCTAGTCTGCATACATTTCCTTCAGAAAATATTAAAAGTTTATAGCAATATATTAATAAATAATGGAAACTCCTATTTTCTTCTACCTTCTCATTGCTAATATAAAGTTACTGTTGATAGAATTACTCTGCCAACATCATGTAAAATACTATCCCCAAAAGTACTTCTTTAGTTTTGCTTTTTTAATATTTCTTTTCACTTGAAGAACAATCCCAACACCACTGAAATAAACAGTATTTTTACCCTGGACTTCGAGTGTAACAAGAGACAATGTATTAATTTAAATGGAAATTTGATTAAATCTGAGTTTTGTTTTCTGAGTTCAAGTTTATTGATGACCTCTTGAAGGTTGCTATTTTATTCAGTAACCAAATTTAAATATTAAACATTGAGTGTTATGAGAATATACAAACTGAAGTTCATAGAAGAGAAAGCAGAACTATAACACGGTAATTTCTAATGATGAGAAAATGAAAGATTTCTCTCATCATTAAAGACAAACTCAACAGAAATATTATGAGAGTACAATAGAAATTGGAAATTCTACAGATAAAATTTCATGAATAATCTGAGAAACTAACTGAAGATCTCTAAAATTCAGTAACAAATCAACAATCTTATGAATTATAACTATTAGTTGTGGGTTTTCTCTGCATAGCTAGATCTCACAACTGTAGGCAAAATAAGTAGTCTCTGTGAGAGTCCCATTTGAATGTGGTATTGATTAAAATGGATGGAAACAGAGGAATTTCTTTTATATGAAGCATTTATCACCATGGTGATGTGAAAAACCATAAAGAAGACCTGGTTAGAAAGAGAAAACTACTGGATGGGAGAAAACACCTCCAGCTTGAGAACTAGGTCTGGGAATCAGAAGAGCCCTTGAAAAGTGCAGCTGGCCTCTTTGAAGGACAGCTGAGTACCTGGAAACCAGAGAAACCACCAATAGGTGCTAAAACATAGAGCTGTACTGACAACCTAGCATCTGAAAACGTGAAAAACAGCGTGGAAAAAGACAAATACAGTCTGGGAAAATAAACTTTTGTTTGAAGGAACAGAAAACTTCATATTTTTTTGTCTGCTCTAGGTGAAAAATAAAAATTAACATCATCATTTGGCTGCTCAAAGTGGTGTTGTCCTAAGTCCATTTTTGTCTCCATGATATAAAAATGACTGCTGCTTATTATGTTATCATAACCAGTTGTACACAAAATATTCATTGCCACACTGAAAGGGATGGAATCTGACTGTACTATGTCCCAGAACCATGAAAAAAAAAAGAAGAAAAGAGAAAAAAAGAAAAGAAAAGAAAAGAAAAGAAAAGAAAAGAAAAGAAAAGAAAAGAAAAGAAAAGAAAAGAAAAGAAAAGAAAAGAAAAGAAAAGAAAAGAAAAGAAAAGAAAAGAGAAAAAGAAAAAAAGAAAAAAAAACAAGAAAAAAAAGAGAAAAAAGAGAAAAAAAGAGAAAAAAAAGAGAAAAAGGAGAAAAATATAGAACCATTGTTTTCTGCATAATCTTGGTACACTCCAGTAAGAATGCAGTTGTTTTTTTATGAGTCTTACTGTTTCACTCAGCTGCCTTTAAACAGAAAGGCAATTAATATTATTAAAATGTGCACTGAAAAATCTTTAGTCAGAATACATAGGAGAAAAAATTCACCCTGCTATTACCCCCTGCATTGTTTCTTCATGAATGATGTATAGTTAAATACAGATTTTTAGCTAAAATTCTCTTCAAACCTAAAACATTAAATTATCACATGAATTTTCCTCTCTCCTCTCCTCTCCTCTCCTCTCCTCTCCTCTCCTCTCCTCTCCTCTCCTCTCCTCT
>JAHLSL010000062.1:12778977-12948886 GCA_025920805.1 Petroica traversi | reverse complement strand
CTCCTCTCCTCTCCTCTCCTCTCCTCTCCTCTCCTCTCCTCTCCTCTTCCTGCCAAGTGCAAGGGGAAATGAAATAATTTAGGGTTTAGTCATGATTACACATACAAGATTAGATAATTAAAACTAATGGGAAGGAAAGAAATATTTGAAAGTATTAAAATCAATAAGTCTACAAATGTTTGTATGACAACTAAGCTTCCCAAAGTATTTATTCAGTAATTGACCTAATTTTAATACTAAAAATATCAAAGGATGTCTATAGACACAATGTTATAAAGGTAATATTTTACAGAAGCCTTTGTATGATGCCTTTTTCCTGGTGTTAGGAAAAAGAAACTAGACATGGTTAAGAGGGTTGGGGTCTTTACCTCAGTGTTTTAATCAGGATCCCGTTTGATGCATCCACTTCGCCCAGGTGACGTGTGGCAAATGCACCCCCCCCACCCAGCACACACACCAGTTATAGACCTTACACATTAGCATATCTAACAAGAGGGCCCAATAATGGGGCTGGGGTGGGCTAACCTCTATTTTACAGAATCTGTCCTGCTAGCAGACCTTGGCTTTCTAAGATAGTAGGAATGTTTGGTCTCCCTGGCTCTGCTGTTCTGGGGTGTTTAGTCTCAGGCCTGCAGAAGGCTTACAAAACACTAAGCACTAAACTAAGTAAAAGGTATATAAAAGAAAAGACAAAAATAATTCCAGCATCAGCAGATATATTACTATCTCAGATGTTATACATAAAAAAAAAAAAAAAATTAAAAATATGCATGGTTTCTTCTAAATGGAACTATGGTGTCCAGGTAAATTATATTTTGTCTAAGCCAATAAGAATATGTCAATTTTCAGAACAAGAAAGGAAATGCAATTATGATGGTGTCATAACTTTAGTGACTGAACACACTATTTATAATGTATATTGTGTATTTTGTGTCATTGTCATGTCTGCCTTAGATTTATTAAATGCCACATACTCTGTCAAATGCAGTTTTAATTCTCCAGTCATACAATCAAAAAACTTTAAAACATGGGATGAAAACCATGAATTATATTAGCAGCTGCTGAATTTAAAGGAGATTTCTATTTACTGAAAGGAAAGAAGGGGCTTTGAAGAAACACCTGAAAGTACAGAAGGAAACACTAACTTATTTTCAGTTCTCATACTTGTCATGAATGGGTTTAGGAGTTAAATAAGTCCTTTCCTACTGTCCAGGCCTTTGGCAGCAGGTAGTAACCTTTTCGAGACAACCAGCACCTCAAAGCCCCCTCCCATTCCCAAGTTCTTTTAATAATGACTGATTCTGTCTATTATATAACAAATTATTTATTAATAGATGGGAAAACTATTGACTATAAGATTAACGCAAACTAATACTACACAGGTATGAAAACAAAAAGGAAATTCTACTAGTAGAATTTATACAGTGCACGATAAGTACCTTTGAGTTACAGCTAGCGAAGAAATAATGTAAGCTTAGGATTCAATGTATCTAACCATCTAATCGTTAGTGCAGCACACATCG
The DNA here is from genome assembly GCA_025920805.1 of Petroica traversi. NCBI lineage: Eukaryota > Metazoa > Chordata > Aves > Passeriformes > Petroicidae > Petroica > Petroica traversi. The sequence goes on along the minus strand of JAHLSL010000062.1, from coordinate 12,947,363 downwards.
ACATCCTTTTCCTCAATCTCCGGAGAAGTAACCACAAGCCCACATCCAGGACTTGAGGAGAAGTCCCTTACGCATGGTGTATGTGTATGGAAGCTTCTGCCTCAGGGATAACTTGTGTATCTTTTATAGCACAAAACAGTGTCTCTTGAGTAATCAAATTTTCTTTATATCTTCCTACACTTGTTTTCCAGATATTTAGCTCTACGGCCTGAGCCTCCTGGCTCCAGAGAGACTCTGCTGAGTCCTCCGACTCCAAGGTCATCTCTGGTGTTCCATTAACTCTGGTGTGCAGGAAGGGGGGGGGGGGGGGGGGGCAGACCTGTCCTGCCACAATATTTTATGAAAATACCTAGATCCATATGCAGCTATCTTTATTAGGAAGTTATACCCATAATTTAAGTAAAGCTCAGAGATCTTGTACTTATTTTTTCTCATAGAAAATGAAGTGGCTAGATTAGGAGGGACTGAAACAAGTCAACTCCAAAGCAACTCTTCTTCTCAGTAAAAACTCTCAGTTAGGAAGTTACAATTCCAAACATCAAAAAAAAAAATCCCAGTTTCTGAGTCTTTTCTGTAGTGTGACCCAGCAGACAGATCAGAAACTCATGTACACTGATGCTATAATTATAGACTTTCAGGAATTTCAATAATTTCTTAATGCAATCACAAAATAATATAAGAAACCAAACCAAACAAAAAAAGTCCGTCATGTTATTAGAGGAATGTCAAATGAAAGCAATGGTTAAACCTATGATGAGTTTAACTTTGAGCTTTATCTTCTTATTTGTTGATCACATTTTTTAATTTCTTCCTCATAATTCTTATGCATTTTTATTAAACCATTAACTATTACTAACAGCATTGGAGAATAGTAAATAGTTGTCTGAATTGCTATTTAATTGTAAAATATCACCAGTAGCAATAAACTGTAACAGTAATATCAATGTTGTTTGTAAAAGAATCAGAATCATGGAGAATGGAAGGAACTTCCGAGGGCTCTCAACATGTCCAACCTGTTCTAAAAACAGGTCAAATCTAGATCAGGTCTGGCCTTATCCAACTGAACTCTGAATGTGTCCAAAAATAGAAATAACACAGCCTCTCTTAGCAACTCATTTCAGTGTTTCACTATAGTGTTCTCTAGAAAAATCTAAAAAAAGAAAGACTATACATACACATGCCAAAATGAATTTGGATAGTTCTGATGCTATTCTTTTGCAAAAAGTGAGAAATATGGGGAGAATTATAATTTCACTAAGATAAATAAAAGGTATTTTTCAACTATTTTTTGTCCATTATTACAAACTGAAGGCCTCAAGGGACTATTTCAATCAGGATATATCATATTAAAAATTAAATGCTTTATGGTAATTTTGCTATAAATACTAAAATATCAAAATATCATTTGATTAGATGAACAATTACAGTGGAACATTTGATTATTTTTTCTTGATAATATTTTGGCCTATTCATGTTAAAATAATAGATAATGACTTTCAGTTAGATATTTGGTTGCACTGTGAAATATAAACATTTCTGAGAGTAAAATTGGACATTTTTACAGTAAGAAAAAAGGAGTAGACAAAACAAACAAGTTCAAGCTACAAACTTAAACAAACTTTTAACATGCTATTTTTTAATTACATTCATTGCATTTCAAGCATTTTTACAATATATTTCATTAATGTATTATTTGAACTATCTTTGCAGTCATCTCCACTGAGGCTGAACAAAGTCAAAGAAGGTAACAATAATGACAGAGTATCTCAGTGATTCAAAGCAGGATATTACCCTGTAATCTCAGTTCATTCATCGTGCTGATAGTGATGTGCAAAGTACAGTATTATCTGTATCGTTTTCCTATGCCTATCACTTTCCTATTTTGTAAGGCTAAGAAAAGTAAATAGCTATCCTGTCATTATTGTTCCAATTTAAGACAAAAGTAAAGACAAAAATCTGTCCCAGAAAAGAACAAATTATCCTGGCACATAGCAGCATGAAATACTGTTGAAAAGTTTATAAAGGATTTTAGCAAATGTCTGTTCCTCTTCCTTTTTTTTTCTCTCCCAAATCTTTCCCTTTATTTTCTGTTTAGAACAAAGCAGTTACATAACTATCTTTCACATCTGTTAACAACTCATTATGAAGCCTTCATAGAATATGTAGTATTTGAAACTTTAAGAATCACTGTGTATTTCAAGCATGGGAAACCTGCACTGTTTTATCACAGACACAACTGTATGGGAAACTGATCACAAAAGCCAATATTTTGCCTTCAAATTCCCAGTTGAAAAATCTTGCAACTCAGATCTACACAGAGGAATTAACTGAATAACCAGCAAAAGGCATGAGGATCTCAAAAATGAAGTAATACAAGAAAAAATATTCCTCACAAGCATTCTGAGTCAGTAAATTCCATTACTTGTATGCATGTAAACACAAAATCATTGAATGATTTTTGATCTCTTTTATTGATTTACCTGACTTTCCTGTAGAACAAATAAACTACTAGAGAGTAGAGCAGATAATACACCAGGAACTATGAAGAGGGGGTTCACTACAGACACTTAACACTTGGTAGGTTATTTCTGCACACTACAATATGACTTCTTAAGAGTCACATTCAACATGATGGTCAATCATTTAGTGCTCCTTAAATGAAAGCCTGACATCTTTCAACAAATAACAAATAATGTTGTCAATGACACAGAAAGCAGAAATAAATTTAAGATGAAGTATATGAGATTACTGGTAGTAATGAAACTACTGCATTAAAATAAATGAAGAAACAGAAACTCAAAAGGGTAAGCTGTGTGTTGATAAAATATGTCTTTCATTAATTCCTAACACAGCAATTTAAAACATTACAGTGATAATGGTGGAACTCTGAGCTTGAGGTACTAAAGGCAAAAAAAATTAAAAAGTATTTGAAGCTTCACTTTGTAGCTCAAAAAAAATCAATTAAGATGAGAGTCTATATAACCCATTGTATTGAAATTACATAGAAAATAAAAGATTTCCAAAGTGATCTAATTAAGAATTTTGGTTTAAGTCTTCATTTTGTATTGTGACATTTGTGTTTGGTGGGTAAATAAAAATTCCAAATAAGAGTTAACCTCTATCCAAAACAGTAATAGTCAATGCATTCTGAATCAACCACTGCTCTCACCTGTTTAGAACATCTGATCTATGTTTCTAATACCTGCATGCCAATTTTAAAAATATTTGAGGGTCAAATAATATTCTTAAAACACAACCATATGCTTCAATTACTTACAAATAGGATTTAAGAGTATTGTTTATTGGTGTATCACAGTAATGCTTCTGTCATTCATTTCACACTCACAGACTGTTAGATAACCTTGAAGACTTGAAAATTAACACGGAGTTCCTCTGCCCCTCACAGTCTTGATTTTTTCATTTGATAGGAACTACGGGTTCTTTTTCTTCTTGAAGCTCCAGATATTCTCTGTGTAGGAGAGGATTAACTGGCTTTATCCCAGACTTCTTGGGAGGGAAAGTTTCATCAAATTTTTCTCAAAAACCAAATTCTTCAATTCAATTTTTTTAACAGAAATTTGCCATAAGGCCTTCTGAGTTTGTTTTTACTCTGTTCATAGAGAAAGAAACTGCTAGGTATAATAAAGGCAAATTATTTTGGAAATGTTTCCTTTAGAGAGTTAAACCAGAACATACCACAAACATTGGCCTGAATTTTTTTTTCCCTTTCCATTAATACTTCTTCTTTTAATAGTCATTCTTCAAATGCTGGAAAATAATGAATAGTATAATATCTAATTATTCTTTTAATTTCCTACTAATACAGATTGTAAATCTGAGTGCTGCATGCTAAATAAAATAGTGTGTACCTTGAGCTACAGCGAGTTCTCCAAACATTGTCGCTGCTTCATCAAGATGCTTTAAGGTATGAGAGACAGCTACAAAGGCTGTCAGATATGGTGAAGGACCTAGGGAGATGTGTGCTGATCTAGAAGAGTGATGCATGGTTAAAGACCACAGCTTAGAGAATATTAAAGCACGCCAGATGTTTATTGTTAGGCAGACATAACACGACTCCAGACTCAGTGTGCAGGAAGCTGAGTTTCCTTCAGCAATTAAACTGAGTATTTACTTTACTTTATTCAGTCTTCAAACTGCTGACACAACCTCTTCAAAGTGTCTAAGAAATAAAAATGTAAAGCAATAGTTACAACATGACTGAACAGGATAGAGCACTGAGGATCACTAGCATACATTGTGCAATTAAGGTAGTACTCATAATGATGAAATATAGGTCTTTTTTATCGCTAACAGTATGTTGGGCAAATGTTGACAGCATTCCACACAGAGCTATTATCTCCAACACCACAGGGGTGATAGAAATTTCATGGAGGTGAGAGTCTAATACATATAAATAAAGATGATATGAAAAACATGACAAAAGAGATTGTTTTTTTTTCTTTTAAATATCTGACAGAAGAGTAAGTTGGAATGAGATCTGCCTCCCAGTCCTTGCTAAAATCTTATCAAAAGTAAATAAAATTTATTATATTTAGCAGGTGCCTACCACCCATTCCATATCTCTAAAACTTAAACTCAAGGCTATGAAAATAAAACACAACAGTTTCAAATTTTAGGGTGGACATTAGACTGACAAGTTTGGTAAAAGAATTGCACAAACCATTGCTATTTAAAGCTTTTAGCGACATGAATATTTTTATTTGAGATGTTATTGCTACTTTAGCAATAAAAGTGCTTCTGGGTGCACATTTAAAAAATGTTGAATGTTAATAATTACAACAAGTTTGTTTTTTCAGAAGGCTAGGTTTTGAGAGTTAGGTTGTGAAAGTGAAAATACAGTAATATAGAAAGGGAGATAAATACTTTGTTAAAAATGCGGCAATGGCAATAGAATGCTCTTGGTGATTTACATGTGACCAGTAGGGGTGGTTAGCAAAAAGACAAAAGAATAATTGAGATATGGTGTTAAATGGTACATTGAAAGTTACCAATAAAATAAAAGAATATTCTGATATGAATGCAAGCAACCAGGAATCAACCTCAGCTTTGCAGGAAGGTAAAAATAAATTAGTTTCACTACAAAGAAATTACCATAACTATGTCTACAGTTAACAGCACATGATATATATATATATATACAGGAATGTACTGAAGCCTGGTTTCCCATTGTTGTGCTTCTCAATGACTGGGACCTGGAGGTGATGGTGAGAGCTTGAAGGCTTTTGTGTTCTAAAACCTAGGTATTTTTCATTCTTAAGGAGATCTCTAATGTTCATTAATGTGTGTACTCACTTTATGCTCAGAAACTTAACAACTAGATATGTGGGATTTTTTCCACACTCTCAGTAGATACCATGTGATTGGAGAGTATGTGGAGATATATGTACTGAGGATTTGATTTCTCATAAAAGCAAGAGTTAAGGAAAAAAAGGAGTGAATTTGTATCCCTATACTGCATTTTAGTCACAAGTTTTATAGCGCAAAAACTTGAGAAAGGTCTTTAGCGAAAGTAAGTGAGTGATGCAATTAAATATTTGCTTCTATCTGGAAAATTAACACCTATTTTGTAATTAAGCAATGATAACTAAAAGTGCACTTCAGTATGATTACAAGAGGAAATTAGAAATGTCATAGGACAAGTTTAATAGGTGAAGTTTTTTCTTGGTTTTGATGGGGGGTTTTTTTGGTACTTGTGTTACTTGTTTATATATACTACATTTGGGTGTCATTTTATGTTTATCACAGAACAAAGGAATCTTTGCCAGAAATTTCAAATTGCAGGAGAAAAAAAAAGAAGAAACAAAACCTCTCTTCTCCTCTGATTGTGCCGTAGTCTTTGGCAGGTTATGTACTGGGTTCTATGAAAGTTTCTCTGCTGCCACGTTGCAGCTCAAAATTTGGTCACCCAAGCCTCTGGACTCAAACTCCTTTGTTATGGATGCTAACTCTCCGATACAGAATAGGTGGGAAAAAACAACGACAATTTATAAGGTTTTTCAGTCAGAATAGAGTCAGGAAAATGAGAAAAGAAAAAGTGATATTCTGCTTTTGAGTTATAGCTAAACTATTATATAAATTGGGGAAGAAAGATGATTGACTTAGGGATATAAAAACATAGTAAACTATTGACAAAACAGTGACTAAGACCACCATAGAAATCGAGACCCAAACACACATCTTATTATACAACAAAATAGTTGATTTAGTTAGAACTGACCATATTTAATTTTCTAGCTTGTAATATTTATCATGTTGTCCATTTTCAGCTGAGGAAGAGAATGGGTTGTAAAACAGAAAAAAAGAATGTAGCCATAATTTCAGTGGGACAAGAGTGAGAACATAGAAGAAAAATACAAAATGGCTAAGAGGGACAAGGACCTCTGGATAGTGTCTAATACAATCTCCTTTTCAGAGTGGAGCCAGCTAAAATAGGCTGCTGAGAGCTATTCCAATCAGATTTTGAATATCGCCAAGGGTGACATTCCATGACCTTTCTGGGAAAATATGTTCTAGTTTTGATAGAATTCTTATATTTAGGTTTTTTTCCACTATTTCAGTTTAAAGAGCTGTCTGTGGTCACAACTGAGAATGATATTATAAGGGTTAAAAATTATTTTGGGTTGTACTAGGTTGTGGGAACAGTAGGTAGACCTGAGGTGTTGTCTTTGTTAGGTAGAAGCGTAGTCATGAGAACTGCACCTGTGTGGGCTTTGCAATAATTGCTCATAACAAGATGATTGTTTAGTAAACACAAGTAAGAACGATAATTATCAGTTATAACAATCATGAGAATTGATAAGGGGGTAATTGGATAAAGGGGGCTACAGCTTATGCCTGGGTGGAAACAATATATGTAATAGAAACGACATCGTAACAGAAAGTCATGTTCAAGTTCAGTAGAACAATACTGAATTGACAATTAACTGGTGACGGTTATGTAAGGAACAGTATAAAAGTGTATCCATTGCAGATCCATGTCAGAATCGATTTGGGTATGGTACCCCAATTCCCAGAGCTCTTCAAATAAAAGCACCTGCATATAATCATTATGTGATTATGTGTTTCTACGCTAACAAGAAGAGTCAGGCTCCTTCTTCTCTACTGATCCTTCCCAAATCAGGTATTTATAAACATTGATTAGATCCTCGTAAGATTTTTCATCTCCAGGCTGACAGTTGCAGATCTCTCAGTCACTCCTTGTATGGCACATGACCCAGTCCCTTTATTACTTTCAGTTTCCATTACAGGACCTACTAGATTAACTCCACGTGCCTATTTTTTTACTGTGGAGACAAGAACTGAACATAGCACTCCAGATAAGATCTCACCAGTGCTGGGTGGAGTAGAATAATCACCTCCCTCAGTTTGCCAGACACAGTCTTCCTAGGGCAGCTGTGAATGCCACTGGCCTTTTTTATTGCAATAACACACTGCTGGCTCATATTTATGGTCCCAAGAGATTTGAAATCTGAAAGCATATGAAGATTTCAAATTCCTTCTATTTGTTCCCCAAGCCTCCTGCTCCAGCATACAAGCAGTAGAGAGAGGCATCCAGTCATTCTGCTTTCATAGAATAAAAGGGATATTTTTCCCCATAATTCTTCCAACTAAGCTCTTTATTTCTGTTCACATCCTTAGAGAGAGGTACATTCAGCCCTGTTCTGTTGATTAAAATGTCTCCAGGTCCATCCTTTGCTTTCCCAGGTGTTCCACCACTTTCTTGAATGGTAGCAGATTGCCATGTCCCACTCCCATCACTCCCAGTTTAAAGCTGTTCTGAACAGCTTAGCCAGCCCATTGACAAAAAGTTTTTCCCACTTGGCCAGTTCAATCCTACCTCTTAACTCTGCTTCCTTGTTCGTCAAGGAGGGTGCCTTGGTCATAAAAACAAAATCTTTATTATCACTGCAAAGTGTGCAGAAACCTGCAGAAACTTCCCACTTTTCCTCTCTGCTTCTTAAGCTCTTCCCTCTCACCTGCAGCTCTGAGGAGAAACCAGCTGGGTCCCCATGCCCTGATCCTCAGCCCCAGTGCCTCATGTTCACACTTGTTCAGAAGGTCTCCCCTGACAGTAAAGCTGATTCTTATGTGCAAGACCATCAAGGACAGACTCTTATCAGTCTGTTCACAACATCCCAGATCTGAGCAGTAAATCTTATAAGAGAAGAGGTTAGGTCAGCAGATAGCAGCCTCCGTTCTCTGGAACAGGGAGTCTCGCACTGCTGTGGCTCATTCACTTTCCTCTTAATGCTGCTATACAGTTCAGATCCAGCCTGCCTGGGTGCATCCTTAAACACAGCTTCCAACCCCTCACGTGCTATCAGGACACTGAAACTCTCCCATAGCTTCACATCTACATTTCTATAAATTCTCCTTCAAGAATTAATTTAGATGGCCTTTTTCCTTGCGACAGAAGTTAAAAACTTCAAGACTTTTCCATTAAGGGAGTCTCCATTTCCCAGTTCAGAGAACACAGACTCTTCCTGTGCCTTCTTCAGTACATCTGAGCATTTAGGCTAGTGTAGCTGGAAGATCCAGACAGCCTCCTTCACAATATTTGTAATGTTGACTGGTCCATTGAGCTCCTCCAGCAGCTACTTGGCGGCGCAGATTTTCCCCCAGCACACACTTGCAAGCAAGGACACCACTTTTCCAATCTCAGCAAGAGACCTTTGCACTATTCTGTGAAAATCAGTGCTTTTGTTGACTGGCAGTAACTCTCACCTCTCTGCAGCACCTGCTGAAAAGGGCACTGCCCCTCCATTGTTTACGTGGAACAAAAGCTCAAAGAACTGTTTCATCAGCCAGAAGTGACAGAACTTCTTAGAAGTTTCTGTAGTTTGCTGGAAGCTGGAAGCCTCCTGTAGCTATCCTCACGTAGTTGCAGCACTGGACACAGTGATGTTCTTTGACAATCTTAATTCCCAGAATATTTAAGTGCCTAAACAGTGCCTATAAACTGCCATGTACATTTCTGCACCTATTGCTTCCCTGTTGATGTTTTTAAAATTTCAGAACTGTATGATTCTCAATTATGTGGGCATAGATCATAAAAACTATAATTAACCAACAGCCTAAACAGATCTGTACAGATTTTGTATATATGTATTAATCTTGCCTAATAAGTACACAAACCCAAATTTTCAGAACTCTGTTCATAATCAATTCAGAGAAAAAAAACCCAGATTTTTTTTTACTTTTTTACATGGCCCTATGCAATAGTTTCCTAAAGACACCTTTGTTATTCTACATTTTATATAGAGGGACAACTAATTTCAAATATATATTTCTGTGTTCAAGTTAATGAGACCCTACTGAAACTCACCTCAATATTAATGCCTGTAATACTTTGAATTTACCCTCAGCCAAGGAAATTGTTTTCAGTGAATTGGATGACTCCATGGATATTCAATTCAGCTGTAAATGCAGCTAAAGCTCTATAGTCTTGATTTTGATTTGGGTTTTCTTCAATGTTTTAGGGTTTGATGGAGACCAGGGCATAACCATAGGAATCTGTTATTTTCTGTTATATCCAAGACATGCACAGGGACCTAACAGGTAGGATTTCTCTGTTGGAGAACTTATGTGCTAATAGAGTGGAAGTTGAGGGCCAGAAGAGATATAAACACCCATCTGCTCAGACATTAAACAAACAATTAAAAACCTTTTTGTCTCCTGAAAAGCTCACTAAATCTTGTGGTATTGACTGGTTTGTAATCAATATCTGTTGATTGCAATGCGAGTCTGACTAATTTAAAACCTAATTTTTATTTCGAATCTATCTTATGAAGAACCTAGTTTAAGCGTCTGAATTAGAATCTGATTCCATCTCTGGGTTATCTAAGAATTCAAGTGATAAAAACTATGACTTGCTTGCATCAAGAAAAAAAATCTGTAATGTGATCGTATGCTTCTTGCAGAAAAGAACAAAAAAATTCTTTATAGTAAAGTCTTTATAGGCCACATCCCCCAGAACTTGTCAGTTAGTGATAAGAATGCTGGATCTCAAAGCATATGCTTTTAAAGAAAACCTGATTTGTTCTTAAGTCACCTTTCTCTGTATTGATAAAGAAATGGAAAAGAAGGCCACCATTCAGCTGTTTCCTAAAACTGTTGAAAAGTACAATTATTTGGTAGTGCTGTCTTTCACTGATGTACAGCAATTGTCAGTAAAAGCTTCTACTTGGTCTCCTCAAAAAAATTCCTTTCACTATGTACAAGCTGTTAGAAATATTCTCTTCTAACTTTTACAGAACTCTACGAAGTTCACTGTGAGTCAGACTGTCAGGGAAAATGGTCTAGGTTGCTCCTTAGTATGTGGTTGACAAATACTCTTAGAGAAAGAGAAAAATATTTTCTGTAAACTTTGGGCTTGTCTTCAGCAATCAGACATTTTAAAACTTCTTCCAAGAATATGCTGGAGAAGCATTTAAGTTCTGAAGACAACAAAGTTGAAAAAATATGAAATATGGCTACTTGTTATGAGCATTCAGCAAAATGAGTATGGCTTTTGGTAGTAAGTATGCCCTGAATATTACCATTTCCCTCAAATAAACTCTAGGGGAAAAAAATAAAATCAATGTATTAGAAAAGCCTTTTAAAGTTTCTAATTTTCTTCACCAGAGTTTGAGCCATAAGAGCTATTGTAAAGCAAAGTGAATTTTTTTTTTTTTTCATTTATCAGCCTTTATTTTTCTTCTCCAGAATTTAATACTGCCTTTGTTCTGCCAGTAGAGAGTTCTCAAATTAATTTGGAATTAAATAAGGTGTTGCTCAATCTGAGGAAGGAAAGAAAAATGTTGTTTTGGGTTTTTTACTAATAATAATATTACAATTAATTTTTTGATTTTTCTTTGGGAGAAGTACAACCTACTACTTCAGATACATAGAGAGTCTATTTCTGATCCTGCTTGATGGATCTCCTTGAGCTAATAGGATATCTTCTAAAGTCCTTTTCTGACAAATAATATTTTCTTTTTTTGCTGACATTATTGTCAAAGTTTTCCTTCAGGAATAAACTTGTCATCTTTGCTGATGAATTGGTAAATCCTCTGGCATATGGCTGTAGCAAAATGAGGTTGAAATATCATGCCAGGTTTATAGGGAGAAAAAAAATTTAAATGAATCAGTCAGAAATAACGAATTGTTGGCAGATAATGATTGGAGGAAAATATAAAAAGTAATTATGCCACTTCATCCATTATTTCCTAAAATAAAAAATTGTAGGAAAAATTATTTTCAAGTTGAAAACAGGTTATTTTTAAATTTAATTTACATTTAATACACATAATCTGAAGTATTGTAACACTGATTGTCTCAGGGTGTGAGCCCCTAAAACTAGGAATTACATAAACAGTTAAATATTTTTTATCTCCAATGTATATTTTTGAAGTAAAATATGCCTAAAATCTGAACTTTTTTTGGTTTGTTTTTTTATTTTCCTGAAAAAGAAGGCTGAAAAGATTAACCTGTGAAAGACAAAAAGAGCTGGTACAGCATATTCAGGTAAGTTAATTTTATTGAAGAGGAAATCTGCTGTATATTTTACCAACAGGGTTTCAGAGGCACCTTGGTGATTTAGTCCAAGAAATGACAGAAGTCAAGTTCTGAAGTAATGAATGTGGCTATGATAGTGTGCGCCACTGTTCAAGTTGTTGCTTTACCCAGTTGTCTACAGACAGTGGAGATGCTGATCCTTAGACTCAACAGGACATAAGTGTTTGACAAATTAAGCAAGAAACGATAAAAATTATAAATAGAACCAACAATTTTCAAGTTGGCAGAAATACCATTTTCTTCATTTCAAAGTTGGGAAATAATTTCTGTGTTTATAAAACCAGAGTTTACTGAATCATGAAGAAAGCTGGAAATGGTTACATGCAGATATTCTCCATTACTGTACATCATGTCAGTATAATCTCTGCTTTCATCCTCGCAAAGCTCCTCATTTGTTATTGAACTTTGTTAAGTTCCTTCAGTAATATTAATGGGTAAAATTATACTTCAAATATATGATACATAGTACTTTAAAACTCCTTCTAGAAGTGGATTTTTAAAAATTGAAAGTGATGATAGTAATAATAATAAAGCAATAAATATTAGATTTTCCTCTAACTCTGCAAAACATTGGACAGAAAAAGAAAAATACATAAACATAAAATGAAAAATAAGTAGTTCTCTGAAGCAAGTGAAATCTAATTAAGCCAATTTTAAAGTGCTTTATTTTCTCTTGAGTGATTTCAGAGTATTAGTTGAAATTCTTACCAGGCCTGTGGAATTTATAAGACTCTACTTTTAATGATAACTACCTTTAACTCAATATTTTCCAACTTACACATTACAGTGTTTTCTTCTCTAAGCCCTTTATGTATGAAACTTCTATGGGGTTCAATTTTCTTAAAGAAATAGAAATGTAAGAATTTTTCTGCTTCCAAGTGATATCTGAAATCCTTTTTCCGATTCCAAAGAATCTCCAATATGTGCTACTCCATCAAATTGGATGAAGTTACAGTAGGGATTCAAAAATTAATAGGCAACATATTCAAGAATAAAAATGTACAGTGAGTGCAGGGGCATCACAGACAGATCCAGTACAATTCCAATCTCCTTTGTTCCTTGTTTCATGTCATCATTTTAAAAATATAGTTAGCCAAAAGTCAGCCTCCTCTTTCTGAAAATGACCACAGCATATCTAATGGGAAGTTATGAAATTGTGCCTAAGACAATAATTCGATCCACGTATAGAATAATTATCTTTCAATCAAAATCCTTTGCAAATATGCCATATCTTGCATTTCTTACAGTTTATAAAAAAAATAAAAATGGTCAAGATCAAAAGATTTCTTGGACTCCCTGTTATCTGATGAATATCTTTGTTTGGGAAAAGCTGCAGATGATAGAAGCCCTTCTTGTATTCATTACTCATATAAAGGAAAACTAGTCAGAAACAGGAAGTAATGCTCTATATATCAGGTGGTAAATTAGATAGTTCTGGTTCAGTGTCTGTAAAACTAGGTTTAACTGATCAAGTTGTTTTTTCTGGTCCAGTATAAAATAAGATTTATCAAACAATCAGTGAGATTTTTCAGCACTTTAAAAGAAGTAAAATCTATAGTTTACAGACATTTTGAAAAATTAACTAATTTTTCTCTCAAATAATATCCTGAGAGAAAGAAAGGTATAATGAAGAGCAGGAAAAAGATGTTGTGGCTAGCATATAGAAAAAACTCAATATCCTAGTGCTCTTCAATTTAAAATTATATTGGTCTGGGGAAGCAGATAGGCTGGACTTCTATAAAAACTTGAGTACAAGGTTTTACCTTGAAGAAAATACAAAGGCATGGACAAGAACTCAGGGCCATCAAAAGGCCCCTAGGTTCAAACAGGAAAGAATGACATGTCTCTTCATGAAAGTCCTTGCCAAAGGAAATTGTTACAAAATTTGATGTGGATGTTCCCTTGGATTTTTGTTTCTGAAAGCACCTAGGGTAACACACATAAAGTGTTAGGTATAAAATTCATTGCTTGAAACTTCCCTGCCAATAAGGTGATGATAGAATGGAAATTCCTGAAGCAAAAATATGATGCTTCTGCCGTAGTGGCAGAATATGGAGTGACAGTCTGAGCAGAGTGCCACCTGGTGTGACAGGAGCTGTCATTTGGACTGATCCCATGGGGAAGCAGTCCCAGAGGGAAAATGCACTTTTCACATACCTCCCTCTCCAGGATATGGCACCAATGCACTGTGAGAGGATGACTGACAGCAGGAGAGGCCAGCCTAGAGAGGGGCAGACCCTGCAGATCTCGAGAGCTCTGACCTCCATGGTCAGACAATTGCTGTTCTGTTACTGCAAGGAAGGCCGAGGAGGAATCACAATGCACAGCCCCACATGGCACCTGCCAGGTCAGAGGGTGCACCTGCAGACATTCACAAGGGGTTGATCCTTGGGCAGGGCTGTCAGAGAGTGTCTGCATTGCATGTATGCAGTGAGTGAGGGTGACTGGGAATTGTCTCCTCCAGTTACTGTTGTTTACCCCTCTGAACCTTTATTGTGGAGAGCATAATGGATGATATGAGGCACGACAGCTCACGTCTTAAATTGTCTAAATGTTTTCACGAGTAGGTTTTCAGTAAAGGAGGAGTAAACTTTAGAAGATTATTAAAATATGAGGGTTAGGAAATTCTCAGAGCCCAAAACAACTGGAAATATGAAAAGAATCACAAATACCTCTTCTGTTAATAGTCTTCTGTGAGCATCTGTGCACAACCATTGTGAGGTTCAGGACACTGAGTTATATACAGCCTTGGTCTGAAGCCAAATATAGCCTTTCCTATATGTAGCTGATTTTATGCAACACTGATATTTGAAGCACTAAGTACACTTAACTGGTTAATAAATCTGCCCTTAAATTATCTGTAAAATCTTTCAATATTTCTATCACATAAAACTAAAATTTGGAAGCTATGATCATGCAGAACGTGAAGTAGAATATCCTGAACACAGTCCTCATTTTATGTAAACCAGTGAATTTTGTGTCATATTACTGGATTATTGCGAATTATTATATTTTATTGTTGTGTAGTGGGTTTTGTACCACCTTACTTTGAACACCAGTGCTGACATGTGAAGGCAGATGACTAGATCTTGGTTCTGAAGTTTAATTAACTGAAATTCTCATGAGAAGCTCCTTGACTTGACCTGAAAAAACTGCAGCGTGGTACATAACACTGCAAGAAGCTGAAAAAAGTTACAGATGCCTCCGTGAGGGATGGGTGGATCTCAGAGATGGCTAAAGAGGATTTGTGCAAAATGAGCAAATGTTACAGACAGAAAAATGGAAGCATTGGTCATCTTTGAAAGGCCATCAGTGACTCAGTAACCACACAAGTAATAACATTTAAGGGACATATATGATCCAATTAAAGATCTTAGATTATATCAGTTCTGGGTATTTTTACTGTGTGGAGACAAGGGCAAAAAAAAAGGAAGAGTCGAGGTTTATATAGGAAGAACCAGCATGGTGTGAAAGGGAATAAAAAAGGCAGGTTTTGTATAAGCAAGCCACTGGTCTGTCTGGGTTGAGCCCTGTGGCTGACCACTACTCCCTCTCATGTCTTATGTGTGGGTATACTCTGATCTACAAGCAGGAGCAGGAACAGACAGACATAGAGACAGACATAATTTCTACCAGATTCAGCTCTACCCAGCGATGTGAGGAGCCATAAAAGTGCTTGAAGAGGAAAGTTACTGAACAGAATAAAATGTCTGCTGAAAATACTGGTAGAGAAATTGCCTGCCAGTTGTGAGCTTGGGAACAGGAGCTGGGATGCAGAAATATCCCTGAAAAATGCAGCTGGCACCTTTGAAGTACAGTTGGGTACCTAGAAACTACATACATCCTGAGATACTATTACACATAAACTGAATAGCAACTTATCATCTGAAATACTGGAATCAGTCTGGAAAAACAAAAATGACTTAAAGAAAAGAAAACTCCATCCATTCCTGGACTTTTACAGGTGAAAAATAGACATGAAGAACATTTACTGGCTTTTCAAAGTGCTGATGCCCTAAGCCCTTGTATGTCTCTATGATATAAAACGGACTTGGTTTTATTGAAAATGTAGGCATGTGTCTGAGAACTTCCCATGCTGCAGACACTTTTCCTTTCCTAGGCAGCATGAATTCTCCACACAATCTTTATGCAAATTCTTGGACTCTCACTGGACACAGCTTTCTGACTCCAGACCCTGTCATGTAGATCATTTTTGGAAGTGAGACTGCAATTTTTCTGGTTCCTGCTCTGGACCCCCTTCTCGGGTAGATACAATTCCTTTTTGCACATCTGCAAAGATCAAGGGAAAGGCAGGGATGTAAAGATCTCAATTTAATCTGCATAAAAGACATCCACATTTCCCTGAATGCAGTATTTTTCCCAAGCTGAAGCATCTTGAGCATTTTTCTTAGCTGTATCCTCAATTATTTAAGGACATTTCTGTTGCTTGCACCAACTTGTCAATGGCCAGGGGTTATGTCTGTAGATACGACAAACACCTCAGCTGAACAGGGAAGTACATGAACACTCCTGTTTCTTACAGCAATCAATACCCTTGTGCATATGCTCATGGAAAATTGTATTTTGCATGCAGTATTAGGCCAAGAATTAATTATACATTGTATGCAATAATGAGGCCATAGATTTCTTCATTTTTGCATTGATTTTCACAGGAAAACAATTCAGCAATTCTCCTAATATATGCAGCTCACACAAGGTCATTACTCCAGTGAGCCTCTCTTTGCTCCTGAGGGCTTTAGCCAGTGAGTTAAGTACCAGGGCAGACCTGCTGAGCAGCCAGACACTGACAAGTCCACACCAGGCACAAGGAAAATGCTCAGCACTTCCTAATGGCTTCTCAACACATCTCCGTTGCCAGGATGGACAATACACAGTTAGAAAACTGCTTCAAGATTTGTGCACTTCCAAACACATCATTTTTCCTCTCTAAGTGGAAAAGTGACATGCCACGAGATCAAGAAAAAACAGGGGCTCATTATTCTAGGCAAAAAAAAAAAAATAAAAATAAATTGATCTTTCTTGAACTCTTTGTCCGCATTTTTGATAATATCATAAGCAGCCTGAGCAAACAATAACTCCAATAATTCCAAGAATAAGGTTAGAGAAAAATACCAAAACAAACAAATAAAAATCCCCAAACATCCAAATAAAAAATAAATATGAAAAAAACAAAACCAAAAAAGCCCCTTCTCCCAACCACCCTTCACCCATACAACCTGAAAATTTTATCAAAGGCAAGAGAAAAGAAAAAACTACCCAACAGTTCTTTTAACTACTTTCATATACTTATTACATCCTTCTACTTGCCAAGTCATTTGAAAAAGAGTATTGATAGCAAGAGAAAACCCAGAAAACGACCCCTTTTTTTTTTCATACAGATATAGTGCCCAGAAATATACTGGGAGGCTTGATATGATATTTGAATTTTTTCATCATAATTAATAGCATTCCAATAATAAAAAAATTTCTAAGTAATATAAAAAAATGAGTTAATAATGCCCTTAAAATTGCTTTCTCTTTGGTATTTTATTTAGCTTCATAATGCTGAGTAAGAGGGTTTGGCTTTTATCAAGCAAAAATAAGGTTTCAGTGCCTGGTGATCCCTGCTGGAAGGAGTGGTGTGTCCATGGTGGTTGTTCTCCCCCTTGGCACAAGGCCAGGTGTACCTGGCTGGCTTTAGGAGGAGCTGAACCTTCTGATCCAGAATAGCAAAAAATTCACCACTTTAAAAAACCTAATTGAACAGAGGCATAGCCTCTTTAGATCTTCAGATGAAACTAATGCTCAGCAAAATGAGTAACTGAAACAGAGAAATGTGTGGATAAACAGGAATTTATGATGAAGAACTGCCAGGTAAGGATGGGAAGTAATGTAATAATATCTAAAAAGCATTTGAATGACCCTGGACCATTTTTCAGATTGCATTTTGAGAACATTTGTTCAAAAATAGCTGAATATATTCTTTATTCTTACTGTAAAAACATACTCTTGTTCAAATCCCATAGCTGTATGGATTGTAAATATGAAATTAAGTTATATTATTATTATTGTCATGACAATATATTCTTGCATAGACTAAACACTCATTTTACTTTTATATGATTGCAATATGGCTTTTTAAAATATAGAGTCATAAAATAGTCATTAGGTTTTCCAAGAGGAATGAAGGTTAATTTTTTTTCCCTGAATGCATGTTTAATATTTCTGAAGATTTAATATTATGTAGGAAAACAAGTAAACAGATTTTTTATTTTCTCTTTTGTGTATATTACATATTTCAGTTCAGTAGAAAAGGAATAATAGTAGAATGCAAGTGGACAAAACCAGTATCTGGTAAATATTTACATTCCAAAATGACAAAGGTCGCTGAATTATTAAAATACTTTTTCTCACTTTAAAAAGCAACAACAAAACCTGAATAAGAAAAGCTATGTCAGTATGTCAGATTGCTTACATGGCCCCTTGAATTGCAAAAATCCCTATGTACAAAACTCTAAGAAGCAAAGCCTAAGACTTGGACTCTAGCACAGGTTAAATGCTGGGCCACAATTGGAATCCAAAGTTTCCTTATGTTTGCGTTAAATAGTGCAAATTTATAAAAATCAGTTCCAAATTAGACAAGGTTGATTTACATGTATTTGGTTAAACCATAACTCCTGATGCAGAAGGGCATGACACTATTAGAAGATATATTCATTTTTGGAAGGCTGTGAGTAGCAAATTAAGTAAAATGGAAAGGAAATTAATTTCTTATTAATTAAGCTTCAATGCAGACAAAACCAATAACACAAAGACAATCTCTTATTTACTGGAATATTGTTATACCAAAGTAATATCAAAACAACAGTGTAGATGTAGAAAAGTACTCAAACTAATTATTATAGTCTGGCACTTCTTTTCATAGGTACTTAATAAAACATTACTGTCAAAATCAAGGTATCTAAACACATGAAGTTCTGATTAAAAAGGAAGCAAATCTGTTGTGATGACAAAAAAATGTCAGAAATACCACACTAAACCTTACCTATCTATCTAATTATTTTTTTCTTTTATTTTTCTTTCCTTCAGAGTCAATCCCTATGTTTAAAACACATTAAAGGCAAAGAACTTTAATTTTGCCATGAAACATTTTTTATTATAAAAGACTAGATTTCTGTTTATTCTTATTTCTTGTAATTTCCAATGTAATTTCTGATTATCACCTGAGTCACTATATACTTTTTTACCCATTTTGAATCTTGTGCCTTGGAAATTTCACTGTATTTTCTCCCAGAGTTGCATGCATTTAAAAGGTTTAAGCCAACACTTTAGATGTTAAGATCATGCTGTCTCACACTATTTTCAGTGTTTTTGACATAGTTCTCTATCCAATTAGGAAAAGAAACTGTAGATAATATTTTACCTCATTTATGTTTTTAGAGCTCATGCAGTCTATTCTTATATACAGTAGGAAAAGTAATAAACATTTAATAGAATTATATTTTTCAATTTTTTATGACAATAAATATAACATGCTAATTATTTTGGTGTGTGTTTTGTATTTTTTTAAAGCAAATTGTATGAAGTGGGAAAACGCTTTGTTACTAAAACTTGCAAGCATACAGTTCTTCATTATAAGTAGTATATTTATTTTCTAAAATGTATAATGGAATATATTTTCTTCATTAAGCTTTGCTAGAAGACAAGCAAACAAATTTTCCTCCCAAAATACCGAAGTAGTTTTAATCAAAGTACTACAAGATTTAGTCAACCTGTAATAGTGGCCCCAACAGATAAAACTAAGGGCAAGGTTTGTTTTACATTTGCTTGGAATCAATAGTTCCCTATTAATGCAACTGCAGTCATTAAATGTGAAACGGACATGGGTAGAACAAGATTAATGTCTGAAATTTTACCTAACTGTCCTGGAAGAAAATAGGCACATAAATGTAAAAGTATGAAAATTTTTAAAATCTGAAAATTTACAGAATTTCTTATAATTCTCTAAGCGATACTTTTGTATTTATCTTTACTTGTGTCTGCTCTGCTCTTAAATAGTCCAAATTGCACTCTCACTGTTTAATGCTTGTAATGAAACTTTTTCCAGGTAAAGACAGAGCTTGTTTACTGTATTTAGGGGTAATGTAAACAAGCTCCAGGCTCTCTTTAAGGTTCAAGGCACTTCTAGGGCGTAATTGCAAAATTCACATTTCTTTAGCAGAAATGTTTAAGAGAGACAGATTGAACCTTCCTCTGGTGAGGTGTATCTCTCTTCATTAATTATGACTCTGATTAAATATTGAACTAGTAAGGGCCAAAATTAGATGGAATTAATTTAATGGTGTTCACAACCTGGCTTTATATACTGATCAATGAAAAAGTAATTAAAAAATTAGAAAGTGTGCAGAGAATTACTGAGGATACAGAAGAAGCATTAAAGGTAACCCAAATTTGGAAGCTTGGGGATTAAAAATAATAAAGGGCAATAGGAATCCTGAATACAACTAAGTAGCTTGGAACACTTGTCACACTGAAACTCAAAGTTAACTTAAAAAATGTATATTAATCTCTCATAATATTTATTATTATTTTAATTAAAATTATTTCTTTATATGAGAGTGATAAAATTGCTCTATTCACAGAGTTTGTAAAAAAGCTCTGAAACATATGCATACTGTCACAATAAAACTACATGTACAAGCATAAGGAACTTCTCTTTCTTAAGCAGAATACGAATGACATGAACTATATAAAACAGAGTAATGGATGTAACACTGAAAAGCTTTAAAAGAGATTATTTGATTGATTAATAAATTCATTATTATGTTATTTATGTCAAGAACACAGACATGAAATTTGCATAGAGCATCTGATTTCTGTCTTTCTTAACTCATATACCAGTCATTACAATTTGTATGAAATTTTAACAAACACATCCTGTGCCAATGTGAACACTAATTCACTTGAGGTTTTGTCTGTACTCCATTTATTTCTATTTCATGACCCAATTTTTATTGGAATCCTCTTTCATTTTTATTTATTTTTTTTATAACTTCTGGAATTTTCTGAAAATGTGCTAAAGCTCTATCAGGAAAAACAGGTAAATAGCAAAGGCTCCACTCTCAAGAATAGATGGAGTAACTGAGCTCTAAATGGCAGATTCATCTGTACAGTTAACTATCCACAAGAAGAGAGGCATTTAATTTCTGGTACCCTATAGGCATGGTAAGTGATAAAATGGAAAAAAACATGCATTAAAATATAGTAATTCATGGCATCTAATAAGAAGAATACCTATAGTATAAAGTGGATTTGAATAATATCATCCAAATGAAGACAGCTGTGTTGTAAATGTTCTCTAAACATTGGACAAATCCATACAGATTTTAATGTCATCCAATCAATAGCAACAAAGAAATTTTGAATGTTCTGAGAATCACAAGGTAATGCTTCACCTGTTCCATATATGCTACATCAAAATTTCCAGATTCTATCATGTAGAATGCACTAAACTGTAAGCTAAAAAGTCAAGTTTGATCATTTTTTTGTTGTTGTGATAAGTGAGATTTAAGATAGTAATCTTAGGCTGAGAGCTTTGTCATTCCATGTACCTTATAAAGAGAAAATGAAATGATTTATGAAATCTGGTGAATGACCTAAACTAAGGTTTAAAGAATGGATACTTCTTTTGACTCCATGAGAAAAACTTGTACTCTTTGACTAAAAAACAGCTCTACAGAACCCTGAGGATTAGTGTTTGGGGGTTTGTTTCATTTTATTTTGGGGTTTTTTATCTTTTGGGACTGTTTTTTTTCATTGTCTAAATGGCCTGTGAACAATATGGGACACTTTGAGATGGAAGTTGTTGGATATATGAATACAAAATAATAACTTCCCTAGACTGTACTCCTCTATCTTCTGAGGTCAGAACTGCAATTTCTAATTATCTTATTTGCCTCATATTGTGTTGCTCAACATTTTCTTTTTCATTTTCATTGTAACTTGAAGTAGGGCCTCTCCATAACTAGCTCCTAGTGTAAAAAAACATACAAAACCTTACAGGAATTAAAATCCAATATTCTTTGGACCATGCACGGTTATCTTTTGTCTGACTTCTGTGTGTACATACTTTTATCCATGTGTGTATGTAGAAAAGATTCATAGAACATCTCAAGTTGGAATGTACTGATGAAGATCATTGAGTCCAACTCCATACTTCTCACAGGATTAGCTAAATCTAACCCATATTCATCTTGCCATCAAGCCAGTTTCACAGAACCCTTTTTGCAAGGCTCCTCTCCATTCTCTCATCCCCCCGTTTTCCTTGTGTAACCAGGTTTATCCCATCCCAGGTGGCGAATTTTTGTTATGTCAAGATAAAAGTGGAGCACTGTGAAATCAATTTACAATTATATTTTGGTGTATTAGCTAAACAGAAATGAACTGACAAGCACCTTATGAAGTTCAACAAATAGGAATACACAATCCTTAACCTGGCGAAGAAGAAATCTGTGTGCCAAGTGGAAACTGCTTTTTCAATTAACTGGAAAGCAACTTTGCAGGATGTGGGTGACCTGGTGAACCAAAATTTTATCATGAGGCAGCAATGTACCCTTGTGGTAACAAAGGTCAAGAGCCTCTGGGTTTCAAAACTCAGGAAGAGGATCATCAGCAGATTGGGAGTGTCACGAATGGGTTTAGGAGTTAAATAAGTTCTTTCCTACTGCCCAGGCCTCTGGCAGCAGGTAGTAACCTTATCGAGACAACCAGCACCTCAAAACCCCCTCCCATTCGCAAGTTCTTTTAATAATGACTGATTCTGTCTATTATATAACAGATTATTGATAGACGGGAAAACTATTGACTATAAGACTTAAAAACAAAACTAATAATACTACACAGGAATAAAAACAAGAAGGATAACTACTAGTAGATTACATACAGTACACGATAAGGTACCATTGAGTTACAGCTAGCAAAGAAATACTATAAGCTTAGGAGTCAATGTATCTTACCATTCAATCATTGGTGCAGCACACATCGACATCCTTTCCCTCAATCTCCAGAGAAGTAACCACAAGTCCACGTCTGGACTTGGGGAGAAGTCCCTTACACAGCTTCATGGTGTGTGTGTATGGAAACTTCTGCTTCAGTAATTACTCGTGTGCCTTTTATAGTATAAAACGGTATCTCTTGAGTCATCAATTTTTCTTTATATCTTCCTACACCTGTTTTTCCAGATGTTTACTTTAGGGCCTGAGCCTCCTGGTGCCAGAGAGAATCCTGCTGAGTCCTCTGACTCCAGGGTATCTCTGGGGTCCCATTAACTCTGGTATGCAGTAAGGAAGAAAAAGGGCGGGGCGGGGGGGGGAGGGGGGGAAGTGCCACTGCCACAGGGAGAAATGAATTTTACTCTCTGCTCAGCAATAAGGAGGCCATACTTGGGCTACTGTGATGTTGTACTATGGAGGAATTCCTGGGAAGGACCAGAACAACCAAATCTTAAACTTTGGGACTGGAGTGTAGATTCTGAAACACATTGGAACTGCAAAACTGCTATTGATATTTTAGATCCTCCCATGGATGCTGAAACCACATGCAAAACAAGAGCAGTTCATATTCTGACTCTATAATACAGTTTATTCATATCTATAAATCATGCTTCTTGTATCTGAATAGCATACTAATATTGTTCATTAATGCAAAATGTACCTGGATTAATAAAAGATGAACTCAGGTATCTGTTTCACTGAAATATATTTTAAAGGCAATTGTTTAAAGGGGTTTTTTATTAATTAAAAAAGCTGACCTTGTGAAAACACAGTTATTAATTTCTAAGTTTTTAAAACATTTAGACACAAATTATTTAAACACAAGTTTGTATGGCTGCAAAAGGAAACATTTTTTTAAGTTCTAAATCAAAGATATCAGCGTGTTTTTGTTTTGTGAGACGTCAGAATCTTCATCAATTAACAGAACTCCTCAGATTTTCTTTTTTTTTTTTCTGCCCCATTAGAAAATATGTAGGTTCTGAATTGCTCAAAGTCCAAAGTCAAACAAAATACAGAAAGAGACTCCCAGACAGCTTCTTAGCCTTCCCTTCAGACAGCTTTTTAGCCTTCTGCACACTTTAATTTAAAAGCCAATGAGTTACTCTAAGGTATAACCATAAGTCAGCCTGAAGGAAATCTTATAGCTGTGTAGATGATGGAATGAAACTGTAACGCACAGATGGCTTCACTGTTACAAAAGTAATCAGCCCCTCAAGTCAACTATGGAAAAACTGCACATTTTCCAGACATATATTAATACGTTCGAGTTTTTCTGTGTGCATAAAAAAATGTGCAGTGAATTTAAATGAGCCCAGTAAAATATGTGTCACAATCGTTAATATATACACCTCTAGGGTCAAAAAGCTGATTTGCGTGAAAAGAGAGGATTAAATCCCAAATATGATGATAACTTACTTCTTGTTCAAATAAGAGAATAAAGATAGAATATTTGAAAAATTTAACTGCATAGTGATATTTCATAAAATCTGATAACTGGAAAGAAAGAATAAGAGATATCAACATGTATATTATTAAAGTAGTAATTAGTTCGCATCTTGTTGAACACCTTCTTTTCCATTCTGAAAGGTAATCTCAATATTCACAAGTCTACTACTCTTGGTAATGGGGAATGAGAAAGAAATACTAGTGAAGTACAATTACAACCTTTAATATAACCTTGAATATATAGATTAATTTTAAACATTAATTTTCTTACTCGAACATACAAGAAGTACTACTAAAAATATAATTTACTCAGATTTTGTGACTTAAGACAAGTATTTATCTTCAAACACAAATAGTTTGTTGACCTGACTAATTAATTACTCTTGTTAATGAAGCTATACAACATTTTGTATTTGAAGAAAAACAGATATGGAATGTGCAATGGATTGAATCTATGGATTGAATGAATATTGCAATGTTAGTCTTCCATAGGCGTGGGATCATAGAATGGTTTGGGTTGGAATGGACCCTTAAATATCCTCTAGTCCAAGCCTCCTTCCATGCAAAGTGATGCCATCTACTAGATCAGGTAGCTCAAAGCCCCATGCAGCCTGACTTGAACACTTCTAAGGACAGGGCATCCTCCATATCCCTGCGCTGCCCCTTCCAGTGTCTCACCATGCTCACAGCAAAGGGTTTCGTCCTTATGTCCAATCTCTTTTTGAGTTTAAAACCTTTCCCCTTTGTCACTACAGATCCTGGTAAAAAGTCTCTCTCCACCTTTCTAATATGCCCTTCTTAAAGGCTGCAATAATGTCTCCAATGAGATATGGAACAGTGCAGACCCTTGAGAGACACTGTTCATTGCTGGTTTTTACTTGGACATTGACTGTAACTCTTTGGAAAGGTGCATTCAGGCAATTCTTTGTCCATTCAGTAGTCCATCCATCAAAGATGTGTATGTCCAATTTAGGGAGAAAAATGTTGGTGATACTGGTAACAGGAAAAGAATTCTGGATCTTGGAAACCCCATGATGGACTAAAGCTCTTATTATAGATTAATGTGCTATAGGAAAGTTTAGTAAAATTAGAAGTCTTACGCAGCTTATGCTTTATAACCTCAATCATGTTTATTTGGGTCATGCCTTAGAACATGTTAACAATGCAAAATTTCTTCTCCAAAGTACTTTCCAAACAAAAATTAACAGAAAAACCTTTTCCCCAAATGCAGCCTAAGCAGTTAATTGTAAAGACAAAGACAGACAATGGAACAACACAGTAAGGTATAATAGAGGAGGAGATATTGCAACAGAAGAATAGAAGTTTCTAGAATGTGAGAGGGATTCCATTCACAACATCTGAGTGAAAAGGGTTTTTTTTTTTTCCTATTGGAGTATCATGAAAGAGACAGTAAGCAAATTAATGCTTGTAAGTAATGTATATATGCAAATATATTTTGAAGTTCGTAACTGCTTGTCATTGGGGCAAATTTGGGGAATTCACAACTTTTTATTTATTCACCATGATTTTTAACATAATTTTTTTAAAAGAAACATGGTTGAATAAAAGGTCTTTTACCCTCTAGTCATTCTGTAATACTCCTAGGTAAAGTTCCTTGGAAATCTGAATATATGCCATTATTTGTGTCTCAATCAGGTCCACATAATATACAAAAGGGTAGCCAGACTTCTACCTATAAAAACCTAGAACTAAGACATTTATGGCTATGACTAGTTTGACTCAAAAGGGCTTGCTAGCAAACATATAATTTAGAACTCAAAGTTCTGGTAGTTTTAGAACCTTAAAATGTAATAATGTGTAACAGAAATCCCAGACAAGAGTGTTCCATTGGGAATTGTATTATCTATTAACTCAAACTGGTGATTTTGCCCAGTAGCACATATGTATGCATTATATGTGATAATTAAGCCTTTAATTAACATCGTTAATACTAATTGTGAGTAAATAGATATGGTATCAGTCTGTAAATACTGTTTTTTACTAACTTTGTTAATATCTAATTTACTTGATCTAATTATCTTGCTAAACACCAATATAATGCTTTAGTACACTTTCCATTACAGTCTATTAACAGCAGTCCAATTACTTTTGTATTGCTTGTGTAATTTAAAAGAACTAAATAGCAACAACATTTACATTTTATCTTTTTACAGTCTATTAATGTTCTTTAAATATTTAAATGCAAAAATACCAATGAATTGTCTTATTTGTGGTTTTATCTGTTTGTGAACTACTCATTAATATGAGCTAATTTGAAAAAGGAACAATCTTACAAATAAACCAATAAAAAATAAAACGACAGAAAGATAATAAAGGATATCTCAATTTTTAGTTAAATTCTGCAAGTTATTTGAAAAGATGCTTTTCATCTTTATCAAAACATTTTTAATCAGAAAATCAACTAATGAAATATATAATACATATTCAAATGAAATACTGATTTGCACCAGAATTTTCATGCATGCAATACCATCTTGTTCTAGATTAAATCTCAAGGCCAGAAACTTTACAGTGAAAAGTATTTTCCACTTCCTCCATTTGTTAGCGTAGAAACACATAATCACATAATGATTATATGCAGGTGCTTTTATTTGAAGAGCTCTGGGAATTGGGGTACCATACCCAAATCGATTCTGACATGGATCTGCAATGGATACACTTTTATACTGTTCCTTACATAACCGTCACCAGTTAATTGTCAATTCAGTATTGTTCTACTGAACTTGAACATGACTTTCTGTTACGATGTCGTTTCTATTACATATATTGTTTCCACCCAGGCATAAGCTGTAGCCCCCTTTATCCAATTACCCCCTTATCATTTCTCATGATTGTTATAGTTGAATTATCATTCTTACTTGTGTTTACTAAACAATCATCTTGTTATGAGCAATTATTGCAAAGCCCACACAGGTGCAGTTCTCATGACTACGCTTCTACCTAACAAAGATGACACCTCAGGCCTACCTACTGTTCCCACAACCTATTACAACCCAAAATCCTTTTTAACCCTTATACTATCACATTCACTAGGAGGGAATTGAACCACAACAGAAATCCCTTTTGGCACAAGTACTCATAAATACAGCTTCTCTAGTGATTCAGAGTTGAATGAAGTCCACTATAACCTGAGACCCATTATGGCCCAACCACTAAAACACTGAAAGCTATTCATGTGGGACAAAGCAAGCAGCCTCTGGCACACAGCACAAAATAGCAAAGTGTGGATATTTGTTGCTGAGCCATTCAGACAACTGAGCTTGTCCAGAACATCCCTCTGCTCTTGCTTTTAGTAATTTTAGTTTTCTGGATATCAGTCAGCAGCCTGAAGCAGATGTAGACAAAGATAAAACAACTTCCTGGCTTTTTTGTTCTTGCCATGAAGCATTTCTCAACTGATTTGTGAATGGAAATTCCATTACTAGCCAAGCAAAATGTGCCTTGTGCTTACAAACAAAATGACTCAATACTGTTTTCCATCACTATGTCATCAATCATAGACATAAAGCTTGTAAAAATAAGGTATCTATAGCTATAAGGCACTACTCAAACTGCAGTAACACTTAGAAAAGAACACTATATTCACCTCTAATCCCATGACATGGCAGCATTCAAAACAGTCCCTGTATTCACCCCCTGCCACACAACTTCTGTTTCTGTAATAGAGCAGAGATGTATTTCAAGTAGTTTCAATGTGCAAAACTGATTTTTTAAAAATGAATTATTATTTTCATAATTTGTTTAAAAGGAAAAAGAACATCTGATGAGATAGGCTGGGTTTTAATCATATCAAAAGTCCAGACTTTTTTCTCTAAAACGTTTGTTTTGCTGCTTCAGATTTTTTCCATGTTTGAGAGAAATTATATCAAATACGCTAGGAGAGGAAAAGCTGTCCTGATATACTGTGCCACCATAAAGGCTAGCCAGTGGAATGGCTGCCAGCCCCTTAAAATGTTTTGGAGTACTCATTTGCAGTGTCTAGCAGTATTGTTGAGAAGAGAAAGGACAGCACAGTATCTAAAAGATTCTTCTAATAAAGTACTCAAGGCTTGCTCTGATATATATAACAAAAGAGCAAATGTGTACATAAAGGATTTTGTTTGGTTGGTTTTTGGTTTGGATTTTTTGGTTGGGTTTATTTGTTTGTTTGTTTTTCTGGGGGATTTTGTTTTTTTTTGTTTGATTTTGTTTTCTTCTCTTGATCATTTATCTGAGCAAAATCATTACTAGGATACAGATAGGATTGTCTGAACACTGATGAGGTATCTTACTGTACAGTAGATTCACCAGTCGTTTCTAAAGGAATTCAAAAGGTAGGGGTAATCATTAATATAGTGAAATTATATATATTTATATATTTGTTTAAAGGTATTTTAGCTACCATTCCCAATTTGAATTATTTTCTTTTATTTGTGTCCAGTGAAAGTCTGTTTATCTTCATGTTTTCACAGAGAAAACTGGCTTAAAAATATTTTAAAACCCTCTGTACCACCTGAGCTGGAGATAATTAGATTAGGAATGAAGAGTTTCAGTTTATTATCCCTGAAAAAATTGTATGCACACATAAATACACACAGACACTTGCCATGAATTTTCTCATTAATAACACAATATATTTCCATAAATCACACTAGGGACTGTGTACTACATCAAATTTTAGAGTTCTGTGTATTTCCTATAACGGTCCCAAACAGATTGAACTAAAAATGGAATATAAAATCATTTATTCTGCTAAAAAATATGGTAACTGGTTTTGAAACACAGCTTTGATCCACCTAGTCAAGCATTGTGGAGCTTCTGTCAAGCATGAACCAGAAACGAGGCTTTTTCACTTGTGTGTGTTCTGATTTATAGGGAAGGAGAGAATCTATGCCGTATGTATTGAATATTTCACATATTCACGGTTTTCAGGTGAGTTGTTTGCATGAGAAAATTAGGGTTCTGTTGTTTACTCTTTATCCACCTGCAAACAATAGAATCAGTGTAATTTATAGAAAAGTGACAGACATTAAGAAAGCAAAAACATAGGGTGGGCAGCCACCAGTATCACTGAAAGGAGGTGACTGGTTGTTAGTGTCTTATACTCTCTGACCATGGTCTTTAAGATGGTAGATGTGGCATTGAGGAATGTAGCGGTGGTTTAAACTCAGAGAATGACATATCCCCTGAAGAATTTCGTGGCGCCTAGAAAGTGAGGCCTCTCTGAAGATAAAGTTTGGCCTTGGAAAGGGAGTCGAACTCTCCCCGCCTCCCCCTCAGTTAACAATAGTATCTTGTGTCTCACTCTTTCCTCCCTTCCTCCTTCCTGACTGCATCCTGACCTTCGACTCTTCTCCGTGTCCTCCCCTGTACCATTATGAAATAAGTTGTAACCCTCAGAATAAAAGTCTGAATGTTGGGCTATTCAGGGTCTTTTGCCCCTGAGCCCAAGCAGAGCAGACCCTCTTGTCTTGTGTCTGATTTGGGGCTCTGGGCAAAGGAACACTCTCTCTCTCAGCAGCTCTCCGGTTTTTAGGACAGCGGCCACCATCCCAGGGAAGCCCGGTTCGCGGCGAGGGGAAAAGAAGTCCCTAACTGAAGTTGACTTCACAAAAAGGAAACTCTCAGAACAAGCCGCCAAGCCACCGGCCGTCCCTGTGGTCAGCTGTCCGGCCCGCGCCACCGGCCACAGAGGAACATCATTTACTGGTGGAATTGGTAGTGCTGGGGTACAATTGGACTTGTCTTTACTCTTGGGCTAAGGTCTTTTCCAACCTAAATATTCCTGTGACTGTGGCACTGGGCATCCCAAGTCACTATGAAGGAGGATGTCAGCTGAAGCCAACTCAAGCCCATTGTCATGTCTGAAAATATTTGCTTGATTGTGCAATTTTTTTTTTTTGGTGTAATTTTGTATTATATATTGAGTTTAGCTTCATGTTCACACCCCTCTTGTGCCTGTGCTGACTTTGGAAGACATCATTACATCACCAGATGAACCACTTATCTGTGATTCAGTCCATTAATCTGCTCAACTTACAAAATTCCCTGAAGGGATATTCCAAACAGAAAATAGTTAATTGTTTTTACACTATCCCATACAGATCCCATGCACTTAAAAATGTTATTATGTAATTGGCTCAGCATTCTTATCCTTCAAGATCTTTTGAAAATATTACACTCATGGTTACAATTTTAATACTTGACTCCAAGCCTAATTTGCACTTTCTTTGTACAGAATATTTACATTTAGACATATTTAGTTTTTTCTATTGAGAATAAATTTAAGAGTAAGTGAAAAAAACAGATTTTAAACATTTTGAGCAAGTTGCAGTATCTTATTAGACTGATTTTTGCCACTTAATTCAATAAGTCTTTTTGCAGGAAAGAAATGAGTAGACTACTTTTTTTCCCTACTTAAGAGGATTTGAAAACCTTAAAACGAAAAATTTTTTGATGTATGTAAAGAAAAGCATTTTTTTTCTTTTCCTAGAATGAGCTATTTTCAATTGGCTCATTGTTGGGGATTACAGTAATAATTTATGAAAGAAATATTGAAAATAGTTAAGTTTAGAACAAATGAAAGTAAGAGATTTCTACTTGGCCCTCCCCTTCCCTCATGTAGATGTTGAAGAGCATAATGATGTTTCCTGTTAGGCTCCTCCAGGCTGATGAAATCAAGAAAGGTAAAGTTGCATCTTTGAACTGTGTCAGAGCACACCCTAAACCCAAGTGATTAAAGCCCAAGGTGAGGCTGGAAATGTAGGAGTACAGATGGCACTACAGAGGAGGATGCTCACAGGGAATTGGACTCTGTTGCTCCACTTGGTTCTACAAGTAGAAAATTTCAATCTAGAAGGCTTTAAAGAGTCTGATTAGGCTTCATTTACATGAAACTGCAGCTTCATCTGTTTGTTTTGTGCTCAAATATTCTTCACAGTTAATTTTTCTGTTAGTGTCTAACTAAGACTATTTTTCTGCTTCTTAATTTCTTTTTTAAGTACCTGTCAAAGTATTTGAATGCCAAATCACTAAAAAGGTAAGTGTTTCATCATTTATGGGTTGTCATGTTGCATGAGCAATCAGGCTACATTCTTATTTTAATGGATTATAAGACTTGCCAGGAAAAAGTAATCACCCATGAAATGAATGTATCTTCAATTGCACCTGAAACAAATATACAGTGGATACATAAGACATAGTAATAATATTTTAGCAGAATGTATTACATCATTGATCAGTTCTGCCCAGAGTGAATTGGTGGTCTCGGCATCAAAATAAAAAGGTGGGGTTGACCATTTCCATTTTGTCTGGGTTTGATGGGCAGAGGAGACAATTTCAAGAGAAATTTAAAACTGAAGCTTTCATGGTTTAAAAATGTCAGTGTTGTACATATAATTTTCTTTAAAAGCAATCTTTTTTCTTCAAAATAATCTGGGTTTTTTAAAGCAGCTTCCTAATTAGAATGATTACTATCAGAGTCTTTTCTAATTATGTTTATGTGCTTAACTTAGCTGCTGCCAATAAATGATAAGACACAATTTTTGAACTAACTTCAAATAGTCAAGACTTCAATAGTTTCAGGCACAAGGGCTACCACGTGGAATCAGAGTAGACCTTTATCATGCTCAGTATTATGTTTTATGAATTGTAGTGCTAGTCTACATAATTTTTTGTCATAAGGAAATGAATCATTTATTAACTTTATCATACCACCTTAAGCGGGTTTTATCTGTTGTGAAATCATGCAGAAAAAAATGTCAGTACTTCTCCTATTTCCCCTGAGATCCTAAACATCTAAACACTATATTTAAGATTTTTTTTAGCTTATGTCCATGTTCTGTAACAATATTTGGAAAATAGTTTCCTTCTGTCCTTTATGCTGCCACATATTTTTCATTGTGCTGAAGGGTTTATACAACAGCTGTCTTTTACAGAAACTCATGTAATACCTGCTGTGTAAATTCCTTTGCTCCCCATCACTGTCTTCAAAATTTTTTTTCTTTTTATATTTTTTTCCCCCAGCAATGAATGGGACTTTCCAGCAACATAACTACTGATGTGTCTCTAGTACTTGAAGGACAGGTGGTATTTGACATCTATGACATATAAAATGGATGGTTTCATAGGCTTCCTGTGTCATCTTCCCACACTGGAGGAAAAAAAAAAACCACCATATATTTTTCTTTTCACAGTAAGATGTAGTTTGTGCTCTTACAAAAATTTCTCTCACCAGACTAGCAGACTATTCTCCCCTGCTGCAAAAAATATATTCTGTCAGAAAACACATCTTAGTTGTTTTTAACCCACTCTGATTATTTACTCAAAATTTAAACACATCAAAAACTTACAAAAACCTGGTTCTTGCCATTGTATAACAGGAGTTAAAAATGGTGTCCATTCACAGAAAACTTATTATTTGCCATAAAAATACATTAAAACAGATACTAATTTTAAAAAGCACAAAAGTAAATGGAAAAAAAAAAGTAAATCAGAAATGGAATTTTTTTTATAAAGGTAAAAGAAGAAGAAATTCACATTCTGCCTTTTAACACAAAATAGTCAACCTCTCTTAGCTCTGTTTCACATCTATTTTTTTTTTTCCTGACATCTAGGAAGCTCAGTCCCCGCAAATGCATCAAGAGAAGGCATTTTCTGTTCTCATCCCACACCAGTCAGTTCAAATAGTCCATCTTGAATGGAGGGAGGAAGAGGAAGTGTAGGAAATCATCTCCTCACTCCTAGATAGTGACACAGAACCAGGAAAACAAGCACAGTAAGTTCCACCCCAAAAGGTATAATAATTCATCAAACCCAGTGTAAAAATTTTACATCAGGCTACTTTCTAAGCCTACTTAACTCCTACAGTGAAACACAGTAAAGGAATAAATCTGTGAGAAGCATAATATTGGTAAAAAACAAAGTTGAGAAGAGAATCAAGATACTAGTCTGAAAATCCAACCAACCAACCAGAAAAAAACAAAACCAAATCCAAAAAGATGCAATTTTGCCCAAAGGAGCACTCATATATTGAACAAATTCCACTCCTTCCTTTGTCTATTCTGACCCTTCATGACAAAGCCATTTAAAGCACAGAAAGCTTTGTTCCATAAGCAAAGGAACATATGTTTTGAACAAAGGAACTTCACCAGCCTCCATACAAGGCAAATAGCTATTAACACATGCTGAAAATAACAGCAGCATGCATATTGCTAAAAGCAGCCCTATAAAACAGTTCAAACTTGATGCTTTTATGTTTATTAGCAGCTGGTGTATGGTAGCAATATTCCCCATGTTTTCTAGGGAGAACTAATATTTCACAGGTGAACTTTCAGAAAAATGTGAGCGATTTTGAAGATTAATATTTATTTTCAACACTAATACCTTTAAGTAAAATTCAGAAATTGATCCAGTATAACTTAGCTAGAAGATCTTGCCTAAAGACATTCAGCTATGTGATTGTTTTCACCTTATATCCGGATTTGTAATGTGCATCTACTTGGATGGCAGAGACTAAAAATAGAAACTTTTCCTAGTTATGTCATCCAAATAAAGCCTCAGGTTCCCTCTTTGTTTTCATACCTTTTGCAATTTATTCTGTCAATAGCTTTCTATATTTTTTTAATATTTTAAAAATATTTTTACTAGACATTGATAAGTTTTGATAGTTCTCTATCAAAACTGATCCCTTTTTATTTCTATACCTTCAGTCTAGTGGATTAATTTCTGAAAAGACTCTTGGATGTGTTTTTCTTGCTTGTTTGCTCCCCTTACCATGTGTCCTGGTTTAACCTGGGATAGAGATAATGTATTCTCAGTAGCTGTTATAGTGCTGTGTTTCAGATTCAGAATGAGAATGCTGATGATAACACACTGATGTCTTGGATTTTGCTAAGTCATGTTTCTCCTAAGCCAAGGAGAAACATTTTTTCCTTCCTTGTCTCATGCTCTGCCAGTATTGAGCTACGCAAAGGAAACTGGGAAGGAGCATAGTAGGGACAGGTGATCCAAACTAGCCGAAGGGATATTTCACACCATAGATCATCATGCCTGGTATATAAACTGGGGGGAGTTACCTGGAAGAGGAACTGATCTGGGTTCAGGAATCTTGTCATCTCATAAAATCAATTCTTATTAATATATTTATTTAATTTGTTATATGGTATTATTCTATCAATAAAGTAACCTGCTGTACTCTACCTCTTTCAAAATTTTGCTGGCCAATCTTAAAAA
Organism: Petroica traversi; assembly: GCA_025920805.1. Lineage (NCBI taxonomy): Eukaryota > Metazoa > Chordata > Aves > Passeriformes > Petroicidae > Petroica > Petroica traversi. Next base: position 12,913,056 of record JAHLSL010000062.1, on the reverse strand, counting down.
AAATCTGAAATGTAGTCAGCTGAAAGCACTGACGGCACAAATTTGTATTGCTTTTCTAGGAGAGGTTTCATGGTGTTATTTACAAATTTCATCTGCTCTAAATGTGGGTGACATCAATCGAAATATCTGTTGTGTCCATATGGGTTCATGATGTGTTATCAAATTAAATGATACTAATGGATTTTACTAGGTCAGTCACAGAACACTGAAGACTGTCTACAGTTTCAAACCCTTCAAAACACAGCAGGCAGTTCACCTGAATATTGTTTCCTGTTCAGCAAGGCAGATTATAGTGTGACTACCAACAGGTTTGACCATGAAGGAAATCCTTAAAGATAACACATGACAAGTTTATACAAAGGCAAAGGTATATTTGAATGGGCTTCAACTTCTGAAATTCTTCACTGGAAGAGTGACTGCGCACTGGAATTGTCTGTCCAGGGAGGTGGTGGAGTCACCGACCATGAATATGTTTTTAAAAAGACTGTTTTACCCTCTGAGCTCAATATTGAAGCAGATAGGTTATTTTCTACCACTTGAATGTATAAGAAAGAAAACATATTGTATCACTATGTAGCATTCAGACTGAATCTCACATGTCAAGCTTTCTTTCATTCCTGTTTAATTCAATTTACGCATTATACATTTTTCCCTTTAACCTAGGATTAAACAAGAAAAAACACGAAAACACTTTTTCTTTAAATTATGCTAAATTAATTCAAGCTTTTCTTCAAGTAAAAAAATGCAACAGCACTGTGCTGCTGTTTCAGACATTTCAGTTTTCATCTGGCCATATGTAGATACTCTCTCTGGAGACATCACAATCATCTCAGTCCACACCCATAAATGATGAGCTTTAAAAGAGCATTATAGCCTTCTCCATGTATGTAGACATTTGCAACATATTAGAAGAATTTCACCCTAGATATGACTGTTTCATCTCCCTTGATCATAATGGAGTCTATGATAATTATTTCAAATATAGGTATCTGTTTAAGTGTGAAAAACTCCAGAAAAAAAAAACAAAACAAAAAAAAAAAACCCAGAATTTTACATTCCTTTTGTGCATGGGTATGAAATAATAAAATAGAACTCCTTATAATAACAAAACAGTTAGCCAAGAGAATACTGCTTTCTACTTTCTGAGTTACTAGTGTTTGTGCTTTAATTCACTAAACAAAGAAAATAGTGACATGATGTATTATTTCAAAACTACAACATATAAAATGAAAGATAACAACTGTGAAATAAGAGTCTATTTAAGCAGAATGGTTGACATGGGGATATACGTAAAACATTTCTGACATTAATTGTACCCAGTAACAACCTTCAAGATCAAGCAGACATTGATATTCACAGAGCACATTCACTGCAGCCACAGAGCCTTCACAGAAACTCATCTAGTAATGGAAATAGAAATGGAAAATAATGACCTGCCTGAATTAACAAGGGAATGCCTGTGGAATAATTTTCTTTCATACGTCAACATACTGACACTGATATTCAAGCAGGATGATCCATCTCACTATCTAAAATGACCTACAGATTTTAGAAAAGTTATAAAGAAACAATTATTATTTTTTGTCTTTGGAGGAGTTCAGATGGCAAGACAGCAGTATCCCCTATACTAAGGTAGCCAGGGATTGTTTTTAAACCTTTCCAAATATAAATAAAATATATATGTGCAATCGGCTGACCTTGTCTGAGCACCAGGTGTCCACCAAGCTTCTCTATCACTTCCCTTCCAAGTGGAACAGGGGACAGAAAATAAGATGCAGAATTTGTAGGCTGAGATAAGGCAGTTTACTTAGGGGGAAGAAAAAAAAAAGAAAGTTTGCATAAGCAAAGAGGAAAAATTAATCTCTACTCCCATCAGCAAATGAAATTCAGGCACTTCCCAGGAAACAGGGCTTCAGCACACATAGTGGCTTCTCAGGAAAGAAAATATTGTAGAATAAAAAATACACCCCATTCCTCCTCTTTTACTTAGCTTTTATATCTGAGTTGACATCATATGGTGTGGAATCTCCCTGTGGTTAATTTGGGTCAGCTGACCTGTTTGTGACCCCTCCCAGGATCTTGCCCATCCCCAGTCCCTTGATGGGGACAATGTTGAGAGCCAGCGCTGATGCAGTGCCAGCCCTGCTCAGCAGTACCAAAGCACTGGGGTGTTATCAACACCTTCCCTGTTATCAGTGCAAAGCACAGCTCTGTGAGGGCTGTTAAGGGAAAATGAGCTCCATCTCAGCCAGACCCAGTACAACACGATATCTTGGTTTGCTTGAATACCTGAAAATGACCGAGACTGTCTGTGTATAATACATTTTTAAGCTGCAATTTGTTCCAAAAGCTGAAAGCCCTTCCAATGAGAAAAGATATAACTGCTAATGTAGAATCATCAGAGAATCACAGAGAGGTTTGGTTGAAAGGGACCTTAAAAATTTTGCAAACCCCCTGATGCCCAGGGGCCCAACATACACCTTTAAATTCTGTTATATGTTAATAATACAATTTTACATGTTTTCTACAGGACACAGTGGAAGCCTGCATCTGCAGGTACACTTTTGGTGTCTTTCTAACACTATTACTGAAATTAACCAGGTAGTAGTACTTAACCATAAAGGGCTTTAATTTTAAGTATTTTTCAACTCAATAAATAGGTAAGAAGGTTGAGACTAGAAAGAAAAAAATAAGCAATGTAATATATACTGGTTCTTGGTCCTATCATAATCATAGGGTTTTGACCACATTTGATGACAAGTACCCTAGATATTAAAAAATTCTTAACTCACTGCATACACACTTTATCTTTTGATCTGAAGTTAAAAAGATAAAGTCATTATTATTTTTTTTTTTAAATAGCATTTTCTGCCTTAAAACTTTTTCTAAACTAGGCAGAATGGATGTCAAGGCCAGTCTGGATGGAGTCCTGAGCAACCTGATTTTGTGGATGGCACCCCTGCCCATGGCAGGGGCACTGAAACTAGATCTTTGATCCCTTCTAACTCAAACTATTATTCTATGAAAGTAGAGGGGGAAAAAAAACCTTAGTTTTATGAATAAAATGTGTTTAATATGATTGCACTAACAGTTCCAGAAAACTATTTTTATCTTACAAGAAGTTATTTATGCACCTGTATTAGATTAAAATATTCTGAGTTTCTGAGTCAGAAACTCAAAGGCTTATTGGAAATAACTAGGAACTTGAAAGGAATTGAATCTACAGTTTTAATCATAGGTTGAGCCAATATAAAATATTCTCATAATGTATCTGTAAATAGAATATTTCATAAAACTAAAGGTCAGCGAGGAGCCAGGTCAAGCCCTTCACACTGATGCATGGTGGGAAGATGAGAGGCAATGGACAGAGAATGAAAACGCTGTTTAACCTTGAAATTAGTCTGTCAGGGGAGAAGGTAGACCCAAGAAATCTGGTTATTTTCAAGATCCAACTGGACAAAACACTGAGCAATTTGTTCTTATCTGCTTTGATTAGGAGGGTGGACAAGAGCCCTTCTGAGGTACCTTCTCAATTGTATTATCCTATGTACTTGCAGTGTTAAAGTAAAGAGCCTGACTTATAGTTTCAAGAGAAAAGTTCTTAGAGAAGGAAACATTAATGAGGAATTTCCAGGTTGCTTTTATTGGATAGTAACAACCACTGTGTCTGTATAACTGAACAATATATGTGAAATCAATCAATTTTCAGGGATTTTATTAATTCTAAAAATCCCCAAAAAAGCCTTTTAAAGGCTTGATGAGGTAATGTCATTCATGAGTTTTCTGTTATTTCAATATTCATAGTGAATTTTATTCTCTGCATATGTAAGAGTTCCAGAAATCAAAGCATGGATCTGCTTCTCAAAAATTATTCTGAAAAATCAAGCTTTGCTTTGTTATAGGGAATTCTTCTGAGTTTAAACACATTTAATATTTTATGTTCATTTGCTTGTTTGCTAGGTAGTCTGAAAAAATTGTTACAAATATTACTTATCTCTGCAACGTTTGTTTCAGCTGCCTCTTATTTTCTTGTTGCATGTATTTTGCAAGAATCTGCCATAACTAGATATGGACTAGTGGATGGTTCTGATAAGCTTAACACTTCAGCAAGGAAAGTGTCTAAAAACAATAAGAGGCTATTGCATATAAAGCTGCTTTTACCTATACAAGAGCAAACTCCCACATTCTACAAGGTTTTCTTCAATGTCCTAAAAACTTCTTTCAACTAAGTGTTCTTAAAAGTTTCAAACAACCTTTATTATTATAAAACAAAAGGACAATATTCTCAACCATTGCAGCTGCATTTAAGCTACATGCGGAAGTCTGAGTTTTAAAACAATTTCAGGGATATCTAGGTTTTCTTTCTGCAAATATGGTAATTACCTTGAAGCAAATAAGACTGTTTTTTTCAGAAAGGATAGAATTATTCTATAGTAAGAGCTGGATCCTTGCCTCCCTTTCTATGAGATTGGAGGGGAAAAAACAAGATAACTGTCGTGGATATTTAGGCAAATTGGCAGTATTGTCAAAATTTTTGTCTTTTCCTAAATGTGTACATAATATTTCCTTCTTTTCAATACAGGTCTGAGTCTTTTCAGGAAGATTGCAATGAAACTAGTGCATAAAATGGGCTCAAATGCTGGTGCAGATCATGCTCCCTGACATGATTTTGTATAGGCTAACCATCATTTTTCCTAGCAATTGCAAAGCCTGGTCTAGTGGGAGAGCTCTCCATTCCTCAGCACAGAGAAAGTAGAGCTGTTATTTCATACAGCTTAAGGTTTCTAAGAAAAATACCAAAGAAGGCTTACAAATGCCTCCCAGAAAAGGTGTGATGGACCCCTATGAGATCTCATCATCCTGTCAGGCTCCCCAGCACAAAACCAGACAGGTAGCATGCTTTCAAGTGTGTAGCTGCAGCTTAGATGGAGGTAAAAAAAACTTTGGCAGAACAGAAAAGTAGTAGTATTACTTAAAGAACAATAATTAATACTATTCAGTAGCGTTACCTGAAATAATCAACTAAAAAAATCTTTAAAAATACTGACTGCCAAAAAGTTTCCTAGAAACATCTATTCAAATGCAGTAAAAAAATGAAGGAATTAAAAGTTATATTATTAAAGACTAATTTCAGAGTCATTTAGGGATATAATGATAGCTACTAAGGGAAAGCATTCAAACAATTTCTATTAATAAGATAGTCTAAACAGGATTCTCCTGTTTACATCATATTTGATGTGAATTTATATTAACAAGTTATTTTGTATAGGAAAAATATTGGTTTCAATAAACTGTTTGAGGGTCAATGGCTTTTCCTTAAATGCCTCTTTAACAATTTATTTCCATATAGCAAGTACAAATCTATTAATGAACTGCAAACTATATTTCTTTTAGCATAAACAGAATATTACTGAATTGAAGATTATTGAATCTTATTTTTAATGCCTATAATTTCTTGGATGAATTCACTTAGTTATAAGAACCATTACATTTTTGTTAAAAGTTTCTGCAGATAAATAAGAAAGTGGCTAAGGGCATCTCCCAGATAATAGTGATAAATTACTTGATATTCTCAATGAAAAGAATTCTAATTTATTTAATGCTTTCAACTGGTTATGTAAAGAAAACATCTATAATTCCATGCAGACAACAGTATTTTCCAGGATCCCTCATTTTTAATGCTAAAAAATAGAAAATAGATGTTTAACTTTTAATATATAAGTAATTAGCACCAGCGATTGAGAATTACAAGACAAAATCAGGTCAGATACTCCACTGATCAACATGTGCATTGTTATATAATCTTCATTGCATCAAAATACAGCTATACTCCTTGTCACTGCTTACAGAACAAATTCTTTTAAGTCACTTTTTAAAATTCTGAAGTCAAAGCAACCATCTGAAAATTTCAGAATGCAATAATTCTCCTTGACATATTGTGTAACTAAGCTTATATAATGCATAAATTATTATGGGACTGTGAGGGTTTTCTGGTGCTCCTTTTAAAAGATTCTTAATTATAATTATATTATCTTCTAGTTCTTGAGTACATTATCTTATTTCAAAATATTATACAACAAAGAATCAAAAAAATACATATATTTTATCAAATACATAAGTGTGTGTCAGAGCATTTTTATTTATATATACGTAAAAATTAATTTATATAGGTATCAGCTTTTGCATTTAGCAGATACAGCTGATGGACATCTGCACTTTCATTTGATAGTCATTGAGATTACTCTTTTCCTACCTCCATGATTTGATGAAAAGTGCAAAGAATGTAGAATGAACCTGTGAAGCTGTGCAAAAGTTTGTAGAACTCATTTCTCCAGTAAAAGTCTGATTGTAGTATTAGTCTCAAAGTTAAACATGTGCTCTTGCATTTTTTGTACTTTTTTGTACTTTTTCTGAAGAAAAGGTCTTTTTCGCTTCTTTTAATTATTATGTGTACTAGAAAAAGGAAAGCTCAATTATTTTCAGCTGTTTCTTATGATTATTATGAAATGTCTCTGCCTGAAATAAGGTGAGCCATATGTTGAAGTCAATAATGCAGATTTTATTATTTTATTGCAGATCCTTCTTCACCCTGCTCTTCTCAGTGGTGGGGATCCCAGAGCCATTCTTCTGGAGACAGAGATTCCTTTTTACAGTCCAAGTTTTGAGTATCCACAGAGCACAGATGCCCTTACCATAACCTGTGAAGGCACTTGTACAAGCAGCTGTTTCCTTTCCCACAGATTTCCACAGTTGGAATATTTGCTTGGATGCATTAACTAGGAGGATGTCCTGCCTCACCAGGCCTGGAATTAGCACCTTTCTGTCTCAAATTTCTCCCTTCTGTGCTTATCTCAAGTTACCATTTCAAAGATTTAGCTTAGTATGAGTTCCTTCTGTGAGTTTGACAGTGTTTTGAAATAGGCAAGTGTATTTTTTAAGCGCTTATACCTTTACCATCTTAAAGTTGAGGTAGTTAATATAAACTTTCACATGTGAAACATACATTAAAATGATGAGAGACAAAGTTAACAGGCTTAGGGGTAACAGGATAGCAAACAAATCACAAGCAAATAAACCAAAACAGCACCTCAGAAGTCTAAAACCCTTATGTGAAAGGCAAATCCTTTTATTTAAGGATTGCAAAGGTAAGACGAAATAGACTAGACAGAGCACATGGATTGTTATAAATATAGCGAGGTTGCAACCTGGTACAACCACTGGCATAAAGTCATCAATGCTAACTACTGAAAAAAGTCTCAGCAATTACTGTGTTATCTATGAATGATTATTCTTACAAACAGTTCTTGGGTGCTCAGGTTTTTTGTGCAAAAATAGGTTAGCTGTCTAAACTATCTAATCTAGGTTGCAAGTTGAACTATGCCAATTTATCTTAAAGACAGTAAATATTTCCTTATATAAATATAGCCATAAAGTATAGTACTAAAACACTTCTCTGACAACAAAAAATGGAATATTCTTCTCCTGTCACATAAGGAACATATTTTAGAGAGTCACAGTTGGGCTGTACAAATTTTGTCCCTACAGTGGCAAACAGCATCTCTGTAGTCCTCCAGTGTTGCCAGTCTTTTTTATTTCAAAGTGCATACAATTTTCCTTTTATACCTAAGTTCTAGATGTATATTCCTGTTTAGACAAGGCAACCTTATGCATTGCTTACTTGAATTCTAAAACTTTGAAGTTGCACCCTCTTCTTTGTAGCTTAGCTTGAATTTAAGGCTGAAGATTGTTGTCCTAGGATATTACATAGCCTAATATTTGAAGAACTGTTGTAAAATAAGGAGGAATTAATTCATATACCCTCTGGAAGACGGGAACTTTTAGTTCAAATTTTATACTTCTGGGAACTGTTTTGACAAGCAGGGGAAAAAATGTATTAGACCTTATTTGCAAATGTTCTGAAATCTAAAACAGTAGCTGACTGTATAATCAGATGTGACTCATAGAATATACACACAGTCAGATATTCCCCCAAGCCATTTCTATTTGGTTTTCTCACTAAATGTGTACAAGCATTTAAACTTTCCACTGAAATGTCTGGTTTTCCTATTCAATGACTGGAAAAATCCTTACATTCCAAATTGTCCTCAGGAGGCCATCAGAAGTCCCTAACACTGCAGTGCCTGTACAATTAATGCACATATTTGTAGGCACAGGAACATCTAAATTAGTTGATTAATTTAGTAACCTAGATATAAGTTGAAAAGTGTTAAAGAGATTTCATTTCAACATAATGCACAAGAGGATATATAAAAGATTAAAATAAGAGAGATTTTTTTCTCTAATATTTTAGTTAAGAAACACACTAAAAGGAATTGTCTGAGTGGTATAACTCCCTTTCGAGGTATCAAGGTTTAGAAATGGTGTTCTCCAATTTAATGTTCCTGCTAAAACCACTCCACCACTCACTTCCTCTCCATTTCTAACTGGAAACACAAAAGGCAAAGTTCATGGGTTGAGATAAGAACAATTTGCTGGAAACAGCAATGAGATAAGAAAACAATCAGTAACAATACCGGTATTAATAACAAAAGGTAGAAGACAAAGAAACCACGAAGGAATAAACCCAGCAATAAACAATAAGTTAGGCCCTTTCCCCATCCCCAGCAATGTTGTGATGTACTGAATAACATCTGGGGCCTAGGCACACTCCCCTCAGCCACTGCCCCACTCAGCTACTGCAAAAAAATTAACCCTGTCCTGACCAAAACCAGGGCACTTGGCTAGAGTTTCAAGATAATAAATGTTCCTGTAAGATTTAGAGACCAAAATGCTCTAAATGCTTTTGCTCATTTGCTATGGTTTTTAGGAAAGCTTTAAATACTCAGATTCTCTTAAACACAAACATTCTACCCTTTAAACAAAACTGTCAATCAAACAGACAGTCAAACTTAAGATACAGAAGATATATACATTGTAAGAAGACAGTGTGTTTAATCGAAGCAAATAAGTATCTACACAGAGAAAAGAGAAGTAATTGATATAAAAATGGTTAGAAGTTCTTTAAAAAAGATTCATAACCCCATATTTCTGTAATATTACCTCCAAAACAGAAATATATTTTACTACATTGCAACAATACCATGATTATACTGCTAATAATTATATTTTATCATGCTATGGAATCATAGAAACACTTAGGCTGGAAAAGACCTATAAAATCATCTGATTCAACCCTTAACCCAACACTGATGTGTCAAACACTAAAACATGTCTCTAAGTGCAAGGTCTACTTATCTTTTAAATACTTCCAGGGAGTTGAGCATACTCAACTGCTTCCTTGGGCAGCCTATTTCAAAACTTGATCAATCCTTTCCATGCAGAAGTTTTTCCCTAATTTCCTAAATCTCACTGGTACAACTTGAGACTGTTTCCTCTTATCCTGTTACTTTTTATCTGGGAGAAGAGACCAACCCTTTTCTTGCTACAACCTCATTTCAGGTAGCTGTAAAGAGAAAAAAATTTCTACTTTGAACATCTTTTTCTGCAGATGAAGGCCTAGATCCTTCAGTTGCTCCTAACAAGACTTGTACTCTTGGCACTTCACCAGCTCCATTGCTCTTCTCTGGACACACTCTCACATGTCAGTATCTGGACACAGGATTCAAGGTGTGGCCTCATCAATGCCAAGTACATGGTGTCAATATCTACCTTAAGCCTGCTGGCCAAACTATTTCTGATATAGACCAGATTGCCATTGGCCTTCTTGGCTGGGGCCTCTTCTGGCTCATGGGGACTCTGCTGGTTTGTGTTCAGACAGTGTTGACCAGCACTTTCAGATCTTTTTCTTAGCAGCTTTCTAGCCACTCTTCCCCCAAGCTGTAGTGATGCAGAGGGCTGTTGTGACACAAAGGGAGAACCTGGCTTTTCACCTTATTGAACCTCATACTATTGGCCTTGGTCAATCCAGTTGTCCAGATCCCTCTACAGAGCCTTCCTACTCTCCAACAGATCCATGTTCCTGTGCAGAAATCTGCAAAATTACTGAGGGTGCACTCTATCCCCTCATTCAGATCATTGATAAAATTATTGAACAGAACTGAGCCCACTACTGAACCCTGTGCAACAGCACTTGAGACCATGTAGAGCCAACCTGTCCCTGCACCTTTAGAATTTTTGTATTGAAGAATATTTAGGCTCTCAATCTCCCTGACCTTTGGAACTGTCTCCCAGGGAGCTCTTTCAACCAGTCCCCTAAGCCCGCCAAAGTCTACCTGCCAGAAGTCAAAGGAAGAAGTTCTGCTGGCATCCCTCAAGAATTGAAAACTTCATAATTTCATGACTGCTGTGCCAAAGAGGCCCCAGCCATCATATATCTCATAAGCACTCCTGTGCTCACAAACCACAGGTCCAGTAGAGCATCTACCATCCTTGGTTCAGCCACCAGCTGCGTCAGGAAGTTGCCTCCCACAAACTCCAGGAATCACCCTGGCTGTTTTCTCTCCTCTGTATTCTATTTCCAGCAGACATCTTGGGAATTGAAGTCTCACATGAGGACAAGGACTAGTGATTATGAGATTTCTCCCAGCAATTGACTGGGTTATGGCTCAGAATAAGGAATATTAACAAACACCATTTACTGCATCATATAACACATTAATAAACTGCTGGTACTAAGTTTTTAAGGCAGTCAGTCACATGATTTATCTATGAGGCGAAAAGCAGCTTAGAAAGTGGGACATGAACCCACAATTCCTTATTGTATGTGCATCTTCATTCTAAGGTCATTCTGGTTTGAACAGGCCTTGGTTTGAACTCCAATTAGTTCTGTCTGAAACAGATGTGCAAATTGCCTGTCCAAATCCCTGGCTTCCACCTGTTTAGCAGCACAAACTTATCTACATTTGGTTTATCTGTAAGTGTACAAAACCTAGATTTGGTAATCGCTTGAGGTAAAATTGAGCCACAGATCCTGCTGGGATACATTTGACACTCTTTGAGATGTTTTCCTGCGTTTTACAACTCCATCAAGCTGTAATATATTGTATAAGATGCTTTATGAACAAATAAGTTAAATGACAACCAGAGTTTAAAATGTGTTTCATAATGTGCCTTTTTGATGACCTTTTAATAATGCAACAATGCTGATTTAGGTTCAAAATTATGTAGTATTTATTATTTATGCATGATACACATTAATAATTTATTAATTACACATTCTTTATAACATGCTGTAAACTATCTGAAATGGAAATGAAAAGCTTTTGGAAAATGCTTATTGTAGTTCATGTAAAGACTTATAGAGCCCTCAAAGACTGAAAATCCTAATGTACAAAAAGATCAAAAGTATTTTCTATGTGATGACCAAGTCATGGCCAAAAAAACACCACAAATTCATAGGATTGAAATGTTCTGTCCTGTTGGAGCATGATTTAAGTGTTTAAGAATGTTTATAATGTCATTTTAGACTCAATTATATCCTGCCTGCACACCAGGCAGAATGTGGGTCTTCTTAAGTTCTTACATCCGGTCTGCCAGGACAGTGGAGCTATCTCAGATACTTGATGGTTCAAACAGAAGGAGATATCTAAATTTAGGCACCTAAATTTCTCCCTTAAAATTGAGAGTGGTTTATCCTGAATAGAAATACCTTTAAGTAACTGTCTTTCTTTTGTTACGATGTCTGTCTATCATGAGGCTCAAACCCTAGCTGATTGGCTACACATTCTGCAGGGAAAACGTAGTTTTCCATTGCTCAGTCTTGAGTAGGTGTATTAAATAGAATTTTTATTTCTTGGGGTAAGTGGCTTTAGTAGCAGTGTTGTATAAACAATAACATTTTTAAATTTTTAAATAAGAAAACAACTTTTATTCCATTTTGTAAAGATGTAGTGTTTGTATGTGTCCTGTGTGCTTTGACAGCAGCTTAGGCTCTTGGAAGCATTCAAATGACTTTCAGATTAAATAAAGCATGTTTAGGCAGCTACTGGGGTGTGATGTTTGAATTGCTATGTTTTAATTGTCTAACTCAGAATGAGCCAATTTCAGTTTTAGCTACCAAAGAATTTTTCTAAATCTGGCTGAAGTTCTCCAGCAAGGAAAAAATGAAGTAGATGAAAATAAATTTTTTATTTGTTTGCTTTCTTTATTGACTGGAAAAATGCCAAAAACAACAAAATCACTTCAGTTAAATTAAAAAATACATTTTGATATCTGTTTATTAAAAACCCTCAGTTTATTTTAAAGACAGTCCCAAGAAACAAAATATTTTGACCTATACAGAACCAGAATTTACTCCTGTATAATTATGCATTGCAGCAAAGTGAGTATTATAGCAGGCTTATATCAGAATGTCTGTGAAAAAATCACCATAATACTTTTTGATTGATGCATTAAATTACATTTTTTAACAGAGATTTAAAATAAGAGCAGAGATAGCACTAATTCCTCTGTAAATTTTATAGTGACTTACATGAAGCCAGGAAAAAAAATAGTGCTTCTTTTTTCTTTCCTTCATTGTTCCTTATTTCTCTCTCCCTTTTGTTTTCCCACCTTGTATTACCTTGAAGCCTAAAGTCTTAATGTTTGTAAATAAAAAGCATATTATAAATGTCTTTTTTTAAAACTCTTTTCTCTATGGAATGGACTTAAAACTGCTCTGATAGCAAATACAGAATCTCCATATGATAAGCAGGAAGAACTCTTCTAGTGTTAAGATACAGCAAAATTGTCAAAAATAAGGCTATTTGCCCTATTTTTCTAGTACTTGCTGGTGGGCATGACCATTGACTTGTCCTGGGAGAATGAAGATGTCATGGAGAGTGGAGTTATTCAAAACTTCTCTTGGGTTCTTCTTCTCCTCACAGATACATTGATATTTAAGTTGCAGACTCAGCAATCTGTTAAATTGTGTATTGTACTGTTTTTGCCTAGGTGGGAGATAATTTTCTTCACAGCAGCTCATATGATTTTTGGTTTATGAGCAAAACAGTGCTGACAACAGAGGGGTGTGTTACCCATTGCTCAGCAGTGCTTGCACAGAGCCACAGCCTTTTCTGCTTGTCTGCACCTCCCCACCAGGGAGGAGGCTGGAGGTGCACAGGACTCTGACAGGACAGCTGAACCCAACTGACCAAGGGACGTTCCAAAACACGTGGTGCAACACTCAGCATATAAATCTGGGGGAAGATGAAGGGGAGGCATTCAGACTTGGAATGTTTGTCTTTCCACGTCAGCGTTTCATGTGATAGGCCCCTGCATTCCTGGAGATGGCTCAACTCCTGCTTGCCCATGGGAAGTGGTGAAAGAATTGTTTGGTTTGCTTTGCTTGTGTGCACAGTTTTGTTTCCCCCTTTTGACCTGCCCTTAACTCAATCTGTGAAATTTCTCACTTTTACCTTTCCAATTTTCTCCCCCATCCCACTGAGGGGAAGCAAGCAAAGCAGCCGTATGGGTCTCAGATGCCAACCTGGGCTAAATCATAACAGTGGTTAAAGCCTACAAGGTGTAAAAGAGAGCCCTCATTGCAGACATGCAAATCTGCTTCTGGCACAGAGACTGGTAGTGATATGAGAAGGTAAACTGCTGTAGCTAAATGCAAAATTTCCCTCAGTTATTCCACAAACTAATTCATGTGCATATGTATGTGTGCATAATACTGGCTTTTACAGCCGTCATAATTAATTCTAAAATTTTAAATGGCTCTGTAAATATACATGCTTTTTTTTTCTGCCAAAAAGACTATAATAAGTGCTTGTATTTTTTAAAAAAGACTATTTTAGAATGACCAACCCAATATGAGATTACTTGCCAAGTTAGTTTTCACTAAGGGTACTTTGGGTATACAATTGTTTCAATTTGAATTTAAAATGTTCAATGAAGATGCTTGCAACTTGACTAGTTAACTGAGTAGAGAAACCATCTCTAGTATCTGTGAACCTGTAGCATCCTAGTGGCTCAGAAGAAAAATAAATCTGGAGACTTTCCCTGAATTAATTAGCAGCCACTAGATTAGCAGCACCTAGTCTATAGTCAGCAGCTATTTTTTCCCACTTTATTCAACTGAAAATCACATCATCATCAGTCCTTTTGGTGGTTAATAAGACTAAGGGTATTAACAACACAAAAGCAAAGGGCTAATCTTAATGAAATTGCTAAATTAGATCAATCGTGGAAAAGATTGCTGCTTAATATCACTTGATCTGATTATATTGGCAGTCAGTAATTAGCCTAACATATAGGTCTAACAATTCTACAGGCAACTTTATGGAATAGTTTAAATTAAGAATCTCACATTTAGCTAATTTGTTTTCAGGAAATGTACACTGATTTAATATGAAGTGGGTATTTTGACATCTTCTGATACAAATGTTTTTGGGTGCAGCTTGATTTAGTTAAGGTTTAGTATGTACCTTAAGAGTAATGAAATACTGTGTATTGCAGATTTTGAACTTAATAGCCATAAGTTTCTACACATCTTTTCTAAAGTGCAAAAGATTTTTTTGACCAGATCTTGCAAAGTTAATAAAAACAGAAGAAAAGTTTTAAAATTTACCCTTTATCTTATGCCTTAAAAAAGCTAAATATATACAGTCATAACATCCTCAGTTATTAGAGCTGTATTATCCAGGGCATTCAGAGGGAAAGAGAAAAAGGTGAAGACACAAATGAAATAATCAGATTATTTATTCTAATTTTATGGGCTTCCCATTCACCTTAAATAGTTCTTTGTGGCAACACAGCTCCCTGCACTACCTCTCCTGCAAAAATTATTTCAGATTATGAAAAGTAAGTAAGGTGATTGTTTCAAGTTTCAATTACTAAATTAAATGTTAATGTGTTCAAAACCTCCTGAAGACCTTGGTTTTATTAATGTGTTTTATTAATTCCATTAATATAATTGCCAAAAGCTTCATAGCAAGGCAGACTAGATTTAATAAAATATTTTACAGTAAAAAAAAACCAACCCAAAAAACAAAACAAAACCAAAAAAAAATGAAAAGTGAGAGGGAAAGATACCAATAGTAAAAACGTCCAGCACGATGGATGGAAAACCTCAGCCCTCTAATGATATAACTCAGTAAAAGTATCTAGCTCTAAAAATATATTGTCATTAATTTTTATTGTGTTTTCTGAATGCAGAAGTTCCTTCTGATAAAACCAACTTTAGGCTAGATTGCTCTACCCATAATTTTTTCCCATATCATTATTCTGTAAGTAATTCAAAAATAAGAAAGAAAAACCTTTCCCAGAGTTTTATTTCTTACATAGCTTGAATAGCTTCAAAATGTACAAACACTTTCCTAGGTGCTTTTTCAAAATTGCTTTGTTGTTTTTTTGGTTGGTTGGTTTTTTTGTTTTGCTTTGCTTTGCTTTGGTTTTTTTTAAATTATAGTCAAACATCTACTGTGAGAGATCGGCCAAATTCCCCAATGTAAATGCTCTTGACTTCTGGTCTGACAGTGAAAAAGTCAACATTCAAAGTTACAGCTTAATGTAAAAATGTAAATGCTCACCCTTGTAGGTTTTTGGGGGTTTTTTGCATCATTTCCCATTATTCAAAGTTTTTGATTAATTCAAAAGCAAAATTTCTCCTATTTTAATATCCTAGCTATTGACATTTCACCTATATCACTACAAATTCAATTTTATTTTTTTTTTTTAAGAATAAGTAAGGGTATGTGAAGCTCTCTTTTTTTCACTTATTCCCTCTCTTTTATTCATCAGCATGCCTGGAAAACTCAAGAATATTGTCAAAATCTCAACCTGCTTCTGGTTTCCTTTAGTCTATTAATAGTCCTTAAATGATTAGTGCAAACTTTATTTTCTAACCTTCCCTTCCTGCATGGTTTGGTCATAGGTGAAATCAAAGAGAAATCATTCCTATAAAGAGCTGTGTTTGCTTTCTCAACTTGGGAGCAGGCCAGTCTTTAATTGCATCCATCTGTCTGAGTTCTGATTTAATGAAGGTGCCTAACAATTTATTGCACAGATAAACTGTTTCCGCAATCTTCACTTTACACTTCACCACCTTTACACACAGGGGGATCAAATTAAATGTCCACAGGCATTATCTACTGTAGTACTCCTACTCCTGAGCACTTGAGATTGCAGCCTTGGCAATGTTTTTAAATTATTTAGTTTTGGGATCAATTTGATACTTAAGGAGAAAAGTGTGCAAAATGCAAATAATGCTTCATGTAGGCACATGCTGATATCCAAATGAATCATGCAGATTATAACTTTTTGCAATCAATGTAACTATATGTGTTAATAGCAAAAGGAAAAAAAAACCCATGCAATTAAGAAACTATAGTCTAGTAAATGATGAAATGTTGAGAATAGATTTCCTAGATTTTTTAGACTTCCAGAGGTCATGTAGGAGTTAGTCAACAGGTCCCCTTGGGAAACTATCCCTCAGAGACAAGAGGGCACAAAAGAACTGACAGATCTTTCAAGATATTTTTCATAGTGTTCAAGATCTCTCCAGATCCCCAGATGAATTAAACCAATAAAGGAAGGCATAGATGAGTAAAGGCCTGTGGGGTCAAATTAAAGGACAAGAAAAAAATGCATTGCAGTGAAAGTTATAGGGACAGGTATGGTTAAACACTGGGACAGGTTACTCAGGGAAGTTGTGAATGTTCTAATATTGGAAGGGTTTAGGGTCAGGTTGGAAGAGACACTGAGGAAGATGATCTAGTTAAAGATGTCCCTGCTTATTGCAGGGCTAGAGGACATTTAATATATCCTTCCAACACAAACCATTTTATGATTCTATGTATTCTAGCCATCACAGCTAGACAGTTAACAGCTTCATTTTGTGTCCCAAGATTTGCCAATGTGTCAAAATTACAGCTCAAAGTTCTTTAATTGATATCTCAGAAGGAAAAAAAAAGTTGTTACTTTAGTTTCATAACTATATAACTTTAGCTCCAAACCTTCCAAGATGTCATTAGGTATGTTAACCTTCTTTTGAAGCTTAATAGTCTATATATGCATTATTTTTAATGATACACAGATCTACCCTCCAATTTCAGACAATGCCTCTCTTAAAATCCTCACTTTCTTATGTCTTTCTTTGTCCCCTTTCTATTTTTCAAGGAACATGGCTCTTAAAGCAACTTTGTCAATCATCTAAGTTTAATTTTCTGCTAATGTGGGCAGCTGTACCTAAAGACCCCATTTAAGATCAAACGTAAATTTACACATAGCCAGTTTATACTCATTTATGCCTATTAATATTTGAAATTATTGCTTTTATCTTAATATTTTCTCCTTGTATTTACAAAGAATAATAATATCTGCTATTAACTTCCATTAAGCTAAGCCAAAATCCCCACATACTTTCTTATAGTTTGGCACCATGACAGTTTAAACCAGTCTAATTTGAGATTATCCTTTTCTCCTGTCCCTCAATCCTCAGCCATGTGTGCCCAGAGTAACAAATGGCTTTCATGCTGTCAAACACTAAGCCAGTTTAGAGAACTAATTCAAAATCAAACTAAATGTAAATAAAGCAAAATAATTTTTTCAATTCTTAGGGATTTTTTCTGTCTTCTATAAACTGTTGTATTCTCAGTTCTGATCTTTGAATTGCATCATCAGTGGATGCATGTGTATTTATCTCAGTTCAAGTCAGAATTTCAGAAATATAGAAATATTATATACAATTAAAATAGAATAGTTATGCTTGAAGTTTTGGCTTTATAACATGTGATGTGATGGAAAGTGTAAATTCCATAATTGGCACTTGGACATGGTTGTTCCCAAAATAAAACCCACTTTGAGTAAGTAAGCAAAAGTTCTCCAGCTAGTTATATTCATAGAAGGATAAACACACATGTACTGTCAGAATTCTTATATACTTAATTTATATTCATGCATATGAGAGACCAGTGAATCCAGTAGAAAGATATTGTTGTTTAACCCCAGACAGCAACTATGAACAACACAGTCACGTGCTCACTTACCTCCCCAGCAGAATGGGAAAGAGAAACAGAAAAAGGTAAAACCCATGGGTTAAGATAAGAATAGCTTAATAACTGAAATAGAGGAAAATATAATGCTAGTAATAATTATTATAATGAAAAGGGAGAAAAAAAATTGAGAGAAATAATATTCAAGAGAAAAAAAGAATGGTGAAACACACTGCAATTGCTCACCTCCTGCTGACTGACGACCAGCCTACCTCTGAGCAGCAATCAGTGCATCCTGGCCAGATCCCCTCAGTTTATATACTGTGTATGAAGTTCTGTGTTATGGAATATGCCTTTGGTCAGTTTGGGTCAGCCATCCTGGTCGTGCTTCCTTACAGCTTCTTGTGCACCTACCATGTGCAAAATATGGAAACTTGAAAAGTCCTTGATTTAGGGCAAGCAACACCTCAAATATCAGTGTATTATTGGCATTATTCTCTTCCTAAATTTACTATATTAACTGGTTGAGAGAAAAGTAACTACCCCAATTAAGCTAGGACAGAGGATAGATCCAAGAAATTGAAACAAAACAGGAAGCTTAGAATAATTTTGGAAGATTGAATTGAAACAGCAGAAGGCAATAAGTGTACCTTGTAAGCCGAGCAGTAAAAAGTACTGAACAATGAAGTTTAAATAAAACATATAAAAATTGCAATAAAACATTTGTTAACAGATGTTCAGAAACTCTATGGAGAATTAAAAAGGAAAAAAAAAACCAACAGAACAAATGATACCAAAACCCCCAAATCTTTCTCAACGTATTTCAAACACAAATTAGCATAGTACTGGTATCTTTTTATTTTCTTGTATTTTATTTTCTTGGGTATTTGACAAATACCCAATATAGAGCTCAATAGTTAATTTCTTCATGAAAATGATATCAGTTGCCACCATAATGAAGGAAATTTGCAAGAAACTCAATAATATTACAAAGTAATAATTGAGAAGATGATCTTAATCATTTACCAGTTATTCAGTTTCTTCTAGTCCTTTCAGACCAACAAATTTTTAGGGTGTTTTTTGGGCATCTGGCTAGAGATCAGTGTTTTCTGTAAAGGTGTTTACTGTATAGAGAAACAAAGTTAGCATCCTACTGCTCACACCAAAAAGGTTATTGAAGAGCTTGAATCTTGGAAGGTGTTCCACATTTTGTTTAATTCTGATGTTCATTAAAATAAGTCACTTGAGGACTGGTAATAAAGTTTCTTCTGTGATGTGGAAGTATGTGGTCTTTTTATATTGGAAAACTGTTTTTAAAAGCAGTATAGAAAGTGAGCTGGAGACCATCTCCTGAATGGAGAGATGAATTTAAAAGCCTTGAATAGGAAATAAAATTAGAAAACAACTTGAGAACTTATTGCCAATTTTTGTTCCACTACTTTTGTGACAGGACAGGAGGAATTTTTTACTCATCCTGTGATATGATTGGATTTCTGTTCAAAACATATGATACAAAGAGGCACATTTTTGCGGCTTCAGTTGCTGTAGGTATCTATGCTGATTTTTTCTGGGATGAAGTTAGTTTTCTGCATAGTAATTAGTATGGGGCTGTGTTTTGGATTTGTGCTGGAAACAGTATTGATAACCCATAAATGTTTATGCCATTGCTGAACAGGGCTTCCATAGCATCAAGGCCTTTTTTGTCTCTCACTCCATCCCACAAGCAAGAAGGTCGGGGATGCACAAGAAGTTGCACAGAAGTGAATACAGCATCATAGCCATGGAGATGGGAAGTAGTGAATGAATTCCTTGTATTGTTTTGCCTGCATGCACGGCTTTTGCTCTGCTTTTTTTCTCGATCCATGAGTTTTCCAACTCTGACTGTTCTGTTTCTCTCCCCCATCCTGCTGTGTGTTGAGTGAGCAAGCAGCTGTATAGAGCTTAGTTGTCAGTTGGGATGAAACCACTGCTGTATTATTTTGACAGTGGATCTGATAAACTCAATTTACTTAATGATATCACTTTTTAAAAAATACTATTACAAATAATTTTAGAAATAAAGCACAGTATGACATTAATTTCTCTATAAAAATAGTTTTTTTACTGGGCAGGTATTTTATTCACTTGGTAATCAGTAGACTCCCCATACGACTGCAAAATCTGAATAGATTTTCTGCTTGCAGTAGGCTTTAAAAGAGGTAAAAATAAAAAAAAGGATTTGTGAGAGAGTTGTTATTCTTCCACTACTTACTTTCAAATAAACCCAAATTTATGAGTAAAACTTAAGTGAAATTTTACTTCGGGAGTGAAATAAACCCTGAACATACTGTTGCCTACACCTAAGCTACCTGAGTACAAAGACACACATCACATTGTAGTCTTTACAAGCAATTGAATTCAAGAAATTGAAAATTACAAGTCAGCCACCCTTGTTTTCCAATAAAAGCATGTAATTTTTTCCAGATGGCAGTTTGAATATTATGAATATTTACATTTAATTTTTTATGTCTTTTCTTTCATTTATTCTTTATACCGAATATAACAATTTATAAAACTTTTTTAAAAGTCAAAGATATTCAATCATAAATGTGTATAAATATTTCAAGTAAAGCCCCACTTTATCTGGATTGTATTTATTCTAGTGAAGAAAAATCCCAGTCAATTATGAATAATTTCTGATTTGTTGGATACAGTTGTTCAAATATAGTATCAAATTTATTAAAGAAAAAGAAGGCATAATTATTCCCTCTATTGATACAAATTTAATTTACTCTTCTTAAAACTTTTATCTGAATAATAATTTTCCTCCTATTTTTTATACTTTTCTGATTAAGTCTTTCACTTTTATAATAACGTGGATATAAATTGATTATTTTAGCATTTAAGAGTAAAAGCAAGTATATGATTTTGTAGGAGGTTGACCCTGACTAGCAGTCAAGCACCCAAATATCTGCTCACTCCCTTCTCCCACAGGTCATGGAGAAACTAGTAGGAAACTCCAGGGTTTTATATGATCAAGAGGTGGGGAAGAAAGCTGTACACTCGAGCAAAGCTAAATAAGAAATTAATTCACTATTTTCTATAGCAAGCAGATGTTCAGCCACTTCCAGGAAAATATGAATAATCGTTACTTAGGAAGTCAAATCTCATAATCTTGGTTATTGCCCTCCCTCCTCCTTTTCAAGTGTTTGCATTATTAAGCACATGATATGTTATGGAATAATGCTTAGGTCAATGCTGGTCAACTACTCCAGCTCTGTCCCTTACCAACTTCTTGTGTACTTTCAGATAATCACAAAGAGAGAAGACTGGGAACAGAGTGAGCAAAACAGAGAACCTTGATGTTGTGCAGCCACTGTTTGGTAAGGGCCAAATAACTGTGAGTTATTAATATTGAGTTAATCACCAATCCATACTGCTATAAAGAAAATCAGATCCACCCCATTCGGACTCATTACAGAGTGAGTAGGATTTCTGGTTTCTTTCAGACATGGTGCACTTCAAAACTGACTAATAGTTTATCATTACTATTAGTATTACCACACAAGGTTATTGAAACTGAGATTCCTATCAAAGAAAATATTGTATAAGTGTATATGGAAGAAGAAAACAAAACACTATGTTTATAGAAATGACTGAGTTACCTGTCCCACTGGGTGATATTAAACCAGTTAGTAACTCTTATTTACAGTGCCTTTTCAGCATTCCATTAAGTAATCCTCTCCACAATCATGCAATAAAAACAATCAGTTCTAACTTGCATGAAGAATCAGCTTTTATGTGCAGTTCATCATGTAATATCTTTTTAAGTCCTAGAATAAAACCTACAGGTGAATTCCTGGGGAAAACAAACAAACCCCATAAGAGTGTTCTTACTAAACATTTATATTTCCATTTCCATGATAATTTAAATATAAATTTCTCATAACAGTTTTAAAGCAAATCTCAGAATAACAAAGTCCAGGAACATATCTGAGAGCCGGAGAGATAATTTAGATAAATTTAAAGGATAGACAGTAAAAGAGAGCTTGAGAGAGGAGAATGTGTAATGAGCGTACATGTACCATCATCCATAAATAGAAGGCTGTTGGACAAATAGAGATAGTTCTTAATCATCAATAATTTTAGAGATTTTTGCAAATGACATTTATTACTGTACATGAAAGTCCTTTAATTGTCTGATATGACCGGAAGCCAAATAACCTGAGGTTATCTCAGTTGATATTGAGGAGCTGCAATCAAAACCACTAAGAAAATGGGCATTTTACTCTAGGAAAGAAACATATGAAAGAGCACTGAGTGATATCATGCTTGCAGAGTTAGACAAGGTCACTATCGCAGTAAACCTAGAAAATGATATAATATTTGATTTACAATTTTGGAAGAGATAGGAGTTGCAGGGAGATGTTGACTTTTTAACCTCACCAAAGCAAGTGTCAGAATAGTGATGAGGACATAGATTATCTAATTTACAGCCTTCTGCTCTAGCCATTAAGCTGTTAAACAGCATTATTTCAACTAATGGAAAACCATTAAATTTTTAGGGTGTCATTTAATTTTAGAAGAGCTGATCGCTAAAGAACAATTGAGTTTCTACTGCATATTTTTTATAGCACTTAATTAGGGATATGCCCTCAAGTAAACTCGTAAAACCAATGTCTCTCCTGCTTAAAGTTCCTTAGGTCATAGGCTCTTAAAGTGCTTATAAATCTCTGCTAGTTGACATCACCTCCTGACTCTTCAAGTGAAATTTTCTTCACAAGTTATTATATTGCCTTCTTTCTTTCTGCATTAGGGGCCATCTTGTTAAATTATAGGTTATTGCTGTAAATCCATTGACCTTCACAGTGTTAAAGTTTATTGGGTCTCTAGTGATCAGCTATACTACAAAATGCACTTTCAAATAATCATTTGATTGTCAGTATGTAGGCTAATAATAATAATAATAATAATAATAATAATAATAATAATAATAAACAAATGGTACAATATTTCTATGGTTTAATTGAAAATAAATTACTGTGTAGCTTTTCAATTTCAACAATTTCACATTGAAAATACTACTTTAGAGGAATCTTAGGAAGGATCTATTTCTCTCCAAAATAGAAAAGGTGCGTACATTCAGATTTCTCTAGGAAGAATTAACTAATGAATAACGTATCTGAATTGGGGCATAACAAAAATTTTTAGTTATAATCTTTCAAAGGAAGATTCTCATATCTCGCCTTCATTTGAGTTCATTTATCTCAAGAGTTAGAAACATAATGATAACATTAAAGTAGATCAGAATGATGAACAGCCTTTTAGGAAAAATAGACAAGCATTTCAATATAGAAGCACTCAGTATATACTCTAAATAGCCATATGTATATTTAATACATAATCAGAGTTTTAAAAGATAAATTGTATAGGCAAAATAAATGGATTTAAAAAGCATAGTACTGGAAAATAAGTTATCCCTAGAAGCATCTTTGGCTGAAGCAACTTTCAGGCTACAATCAAATATGTCAGTTTTATGTTATATAGGTTTTAAGAGTAGACAACAAGAGTAGAATTGCTTTTCGTGTAAGAAAATCCTATCAGAGCTCAGAGGTTCAAAACAGAGTAAGTATCCTGAAGTGATCTGCATGTCATGCTGTGTGTTTATTGGAGATTTGTTTGCTGATGTAGAAATTAGGCTCCCCAGCATCCAAAGGAAAGTATTATTATCTGTACTATTCCCTCTTTCTTCATAGTGTTGATGTTGACTCTAGCAAATTACATTTGAAGAGATATTTTGGTCCAACTGCCTTTCTTACTGGCATGATAATGAACCAGCACCTTTGGTAGATACTGCATTCTGAATATTGGTTTGAGAATACAGAGAAGCACAGCATCAGCAATCCACTAATATGATCACCTCTCAAGAAAAGTGTCAGGAAAGAATGGGAATTCTGCATGTCACTGCTACTCACTGAAACTTATGGAAAGGAAAAGGAGAGTTTATGACAGAGTTGGATGGAAACCACATTAGTGGTCTAGTACTGAGAACAAAGGCATTGCAAGCAGAGGGGATACTGAGTTGCTCAGTTTACCCATTGCCTTCTCCCATTAAAATGTGTGGACCACTGCTCTCATGGTGATTGAAACAGCCAGTATGGCATGGAGACGGCAGAGGAGAGGACCATGCTTCCTTGACAGCAGATGAGGATAACCAAATGTTTGGACTGTCTGTGCGAAGTGGCCAGGCAACCCTTGGATATAACAGCAACAACGTATTCTAGTGAATAAAGGTGCTTGGTGCGCTTTGTTTACTCTGTCAAGCCACTAAGTAGTAACCCATTGAAGACAAAATAAAGCTTTTACTTTGAATATTTCCTTTAATATTCAAAAGTGTGGAAACATTCTCTTTTACTTTCTTCACTTCCTTCTTTGTATCCCTTTTGTATTCAAACCTTCGAATCATAGCACATAACAGGAAAATATTTCAGTTTATGCAACCTGAGGAAAAAAATTACTGTAGTTATACTCATTTTGACTGGTACAAGAAAATTGATCCTTTGACAGAAAAGACGACAGCAGCTCAGAAAGATGAAATCATTAAGTCTGTATAGGTGAATGGCAATGTATCTGTGATATTTGGACTCAGCTGGTGAAAAGATCAACTTATTTCTATGAATTTACAGAAAAAATTGTTTTCAATTTATAAAATTAATGAAAATTGCAGTTATTTTATACTCACAGTGGCAAATTGTTCTCATTATTCCTTTTAAATGGAATGTGCTTTGATAGAACAAGTGAAGACTTGCTCACATTAGTAAAATCTTAAAGGGTACAGGACCCAGATATAAAAAACTTCATATAAAACTTGCGCCTTTACTCTTTTGACCTGTCAAATATCCTGAAGCTCTCTTAATCCTTTATGAAAAACAAGTATGTCATGAGATTTTGCCTGTGCCTGTTTTTAACTTCAGAAACTTTTTCTCCCATGTTTTCAACTATAAAGACACTGAAATTATCCTTTTCCGCTATTTTCCCTATCCTCAAAGTCTTATAATGAACAACAAAATATGCATTATTTGCAAAACTAAGACTTTATTTTTAATGTAATATAAATTTAAACAGTCTAACCAAATAATTATTTTTACTTTAAATTTATTTTTACACAGTAAAATGTAAAACATTACTGAAAAAATACTTGTAGTGGCTAAAATTATTATGCACATACTTTTCGGTATGTGGTGCTATAATCCTCACTTCATTGTTTCTGTCCACCCTGATTCTGAATCTTCACTTTTCCTCACAAAGACAGAGGGGCAGTGGCAACAATTCATCAGTGCTCAGACACTTCACCAGGAGGATATAGAATGAGCTTTTCTAAAATGTAGATGTCTAAATATTATATACTTCTTTTATATTAAATACAGATAACTTAGTACTTCCAAAATATATTTCTCAGGAGAGAAAAAACCTGCTTCTTCACCCTTTCATCAGGTTATCTTTCATCTGATATATTTCTGTCTGCAGCTGATAATTTCTCTCAAATTAATGGTGAACCTAAAGTGGTCATCAGACATAGATGCTTAAGTTTAAAAACTCCTGTCCCTCCACCTCTCTTCGCAGACCAAGTGTTATGGCCCTAACCAACTTGGTGGCTCTGCTCTACACTAGTCAATGTCACTGCCAGGTCCAGGGAGAAGGTGTGTGTCTTCATTTCTAAAGGCAGAACTCTGAATTTGTCATTTCTGCATTTTGTGAGATTCCATCTGGTACACTTCTCCTAACAATCAGGATGGCATTACTCTGAATGGCATTTCTGCCTTCTGGCATATCAACTTTATCCCACTAGTTTGGTGTCATCTTAAAACCTGATGACAGCAAACTGTATCACCTCCAATTAATTCATAAAGATGTCAAACAGGCCCAGAGAGAAATCCAGCGTACGTATTCATTCAATGTATGCGTTTTCAGGAAGTACATTTGAAAAACCATGAGAAGTCCCTTGTGACTGGGAAAAAAAGGATAAATCTCTCCTATTTTTAAAAAGGGTAGAAAAGGAAAACCCATGGAACTGCAGACTGGTGAGCCATTCCTGTGTGCTGGTGAACATCATAGAGCAGATCATCATGGAAGGAGATGATATTAAGGAGATATAAACAAGTGAGGTTGCTCAACTAATAGTTAACAGGAACTCAGCTATCACCAGACATTTCCTCAAAATATAAAGATTTGATGCTCAAAATAGAATGAAAATGTATCTACACAACTGTGAGATCAAGATGTTTATTATTTCTTGTGAAGCATTCAGCATCAGTTCTCACTAAAACAATAGGGCCTATTGTACTGAGCTCAGAAATCTGAAACTGTAACTACATTTCTGAGAAAACCAAACGCTTCAAAAAACCATGCAGTCTCTTGACTTCTGTGTATTTTCATCCATATGCATTAAATGTTATCATTAGCAAACCCCACACTCTAGTAGTTTCAGATCGTTAGTGCCAATAAATCCCCTTAGAACCAGTGTAATTTTAATTTCAGAAATATGTTTCCATGAGCCAATTTGTAATAGATATGAGATGCCAGGGATCCTAGGAAACAGCACTTCTTTAAAAAAAGTTTTGACAAAAAGGGAAAAAAAACATTGAACTACAAAATTTGAGATTGGAAGGGGCCTGTTAAGGTTGTATAGGAAGGGACTGATTGAGATCATTCTTTCCTGTTAAAGCAGTTAGTTGCAACAGGTTACCTAGAAAATGTCCAGTCTGGTTTTGACTGTCTCCCACATGGAGAATCCCCAACCCCTGGACAGCCTCTTCTTGTGTATGAGAACATTCATTGCAAAAAGTTCTCTTTAAATTAGATTAATTATTTTATTCTTTAATTGCCACTATATTCTGTTATCCTATGGGTGGGCAGCAGTGGGAGGAATTTGGTTCCCTCATCTTTGTTATCTCCCACTTGGTCATATATATTGATAAAATCTGGTGTGTCCTACCCTCCCTTTACTCCGTCCCTTACAAATCCTTCTCTGCTCCAGGCTGAACAGAACTACATCCCTGTCATCTCTCAAATGAAAGATATTGCAGACCCTTCATCACCTTTGCTGCAGTCACTCTAAGTTCTCTGTTGTACTAGGGATAACACAGAACTCAATACATCATTCCAAATGTAGTCAGGTAAATGACCACCTCCTTCAGTCTGATGGAAACAGGTTCTTCCTAATACAGCCCAAATAGAAGAGCAGCAGACAGCAACACTGAAGAGGGATGGATAAGCCTTAATAGACTCCCCATAACGTTCCAAATCGAGATGCTGGCACTCAATAGACCTGTTTAGGTGAAGAGACAGGTCAATAAAGAGGGACCATCATTTTCCGCAGCAGAGTTCCCTACCATTGTTACTATCACCTGAAAAAGTTTTGGCTCTTGAAGCATCAGAGACAGTCTGTACAGTCTCTGTCTCTCTGATGTTGCAGTTTGCTAACTTCCCTTAGGAGTTCCTTTGCTTGCCAGCACAGTTCCTTAAAAATCACATACCTTTTGCAGGCTAGAATAGGATCTGCTCCTGCTCAGCAAAAGGCCTGCAACTTGAGGCTTGTAGAGGTGCATCCTCCTTCTGAAGCTCCATTAAGGCCAAAGAATCCAACCACCTAGGGACAGTTGCTCCATCAGTACCTGTGGACCATGCCTTTTAGCAGACCTTGCTGAGAAGAGAAAGTTTATCAATCCTTCCTTCACATCCTGCTGCCTAAACTACCACCTTCAGGGGTGGTGAAATTGAGAGGAGATTATCCTTTTCCTTATCTTCCAACAGCAGGAATATTTAATAGCTGAATTTCAATACCTAAATAACATATACATTTAGAAAAGAAAACCTAGAGACAGCAGCCAATTTGACAATTAATTAGCTAACATTTTTGCTGAGCAAGATGTATCTTCAGCTCAGTTTTGGATAACATAAATAAGAAATTAGAAATAAAGAAAATAAATTATTTCCTTTTCTGTCTTAGGGCTTTTTATTGGACAGTGTTCTAATTCTGGCGTAAAATAAATAAAAAAAATAAAAAAACAAACAATCATTGTACTAAGTAAAGAAACAGTGTACCCAGCCACATGTTTATTTTATCACTTCTGTGACTTTTAAAATCACAACTTACACTATATCTAGTGCAATTGATGAGCTTTAGTAATATTTCAACGATAGAAACAGAATATGAGACCTATTTAATGATGGTTTTCACTTATTTACCCGTGACAAAGTCAGATACTGTACACAAGTCTAACCCCACTTCTCCATTCACATGATTCCCATGAAGAAACCACTAACCTCATGAAGATTTTTTTGCAATGACTTCAGTTGGCTAAGATCTAAGTCAAGCTTAAATGTAAGAATTATTTCAGTGACAGATCATTACTGGTAAGATTAATGTTTGATCATCATAAACTTTATTTCATCCCACTTATATTTTTCTTTTTTTTTTTTAACAAATATCTCATATCTTCTTGTTTGCATAGATACTTTTAGGTCATGCTTCATTAAATCTGATAGATGTGAGATGTATCACTGAAGGGAGCCTGGGCCATTCCAAATTTACGCATTTCCACGTGAACAGCTATATTTGCTTATATAAATCTCATCCATATGGCATGCCTAGTTTTATTTCATTTTCCATTGGGATAATTTTAGATTACAGTAGCTGTTTAAACAGTTGAAATGTGTTGGTTTAATGGGCACTTGGGGGAAAATACTGGAAGTAGATTAATGTGTTAGACAGCAGGAGTTTAAGCATAGATAAGGAAAGGCCTAAGCTAGAGAACAGAGAGAGCTAGAAAATGGAGAGAGGGATAGCAATAAGAAATGTAAAGCACTGTCATATTGAACAGCATGCTGTGTTTATAGATTACTTCGACTGAATAATAAAGCCAGGTCTGCAAAATGATACTTGGTATTTTAAAAGAGAAGACCTCTTCTGGGACAGGAATGTGAATGCTATATATGTCATAACTTCATTCAGTTATGAAGTCAACCTCTGTCTAGGCTACTGTCTTGTCTTCCTTCAAAATCATCTGACTGTTAAATTCTATTAATGTAATTGATAGAGTTCTGGATTAAAACACAGATTTACAGAGAGAAGGTGGTGACAAACTAGTAACTTCCCCATGCATGTAAAAATGTAAGACTGAATCATGTCAGTATTCAGCACATCTCCATTCTTATGGGGCTGAGACAATTTTGGGGGAATAGTAAACTCTAAGCAGTCCTCAATAATACCAAATAAGTGAATGATGTAAAATTACTTCATTCTTTTGCCCCAATTTGCTGTTTGAATCCAGTTTCATCCAGTCAGTACTGAATGTGCCTACTTGCTCAAGAAGTGTGTCTAATCTATCTTGCTGCCTTTATAAATGGTCTTTGCCATAGGGCCTCAGGGAAAAATAAATGAAAAAAGGTTTTATATCTGTAGCCATATCCAAATAAAATCATAACCCTAACTTTACCTGTGTACATGAGAGAGTGTTTACATACACTAGAGGTAGATTAAAGAAAATGTAGTTTGAATGGTATATTGAGGATAACTCTGGTTTCAATATTTGTTTTTATTTTACCTTATATTCTTACTACGTATCTCCACTTATTTTTTCTGTCACCTAACAGATACAGATTAACCCTGAGAAACATACTGATTTGGGGGAAAAGAGTGACCTTTCTGTGGGACATTCTATGGTAGATTAGTTATTTTGATTAGGCATGCAGGAGTTAATATTCCAAAACTAAGTGAATCTTTTTGGGCTTTCTTCATACCCTGTGTTGCAAAAGAAGCAGTTTTGGAAGCTGATTCTGAGAGCAGATTTTAACAGCAGGGCTCCCTCCTGCATCTGCTCTGGCCTGAGACCTGTCCTGTGTGGCCATTGGACCAAGCTCACTTCCCAATGACCTGGTCAGTGCCCAGGCTGAGGGAGGGGCTGTTGTTTTCCTGTTTGCAGGTTGAGCCAGTGTAAAAGCTGAGCACAAACCCCAGAGAGACACACAGGGACACAATCACACAGAGGACACAGACACAGCCTGTCACTCAGGCAGCCACAGGCTAGGGGTTGCCTTTAACAGCACTGCATTTTCATGACTCACACCGAGTATAAATCCAGACATGTCCCTTTCTCTTGGGCTGGCAGAGGCTGGAGGTTACCAGTGCAGTGAACTCTCCAGGATCACCATTACATTCATGGGTGCACTGAGCACTGTGATGGCCAATCTTCCTGCCCGGCACCCCTGCCTGGATCTCATTCACTCTTACCTGCCCCACACACCAGCAGGTTCAGCTGGCTGCTCATTGTAAACATGCAACACTCACAGGCCTCCACTAAACACCAGCACCAGATCCTGCCCACCCACCCATCCCTTCTCAAACCTGCCCACCCTACTTGCTGGCTGGTCCGTCTTAGAGTTTGCCAGTGGATCCCACAGTGAATCCCACAACACACCCCACATACATCTGGCTTGGGGGAGGCACAAATACTGCCATCATCCAAAACAAGACATATGGGCTATTTATTGATGCCTTTTCTCTGGTGTTATGAAAATGAAGCTAGACATGGTTAAGAGGGTTGGGGGTCATTACCTCAGTATTTTAATTAGGATCCTGTTGGATTCACTTCACCCAGGTGACACGCGTCCCAATGCACTCACACAAAAAAGTTATAGACCTTACACATTAGCATATCTAATAAGGGGGCCCAATAATGGGGCTGGGGTGGGCTAACCTCTATTTTACAGAATCTGTCCTGCTAGGAAACCTTGGCTTTCTAAGATAGTAGGAATGTTTGGTCTCCCTGGCTCTGCTGTTCTGGGGTGTTCAGTCTCAGGGCCAGCAGAACAGAGCACTAAACTAAGTGAAGGGTTA
This sequence comes from Petroica traversi, assembly GCA_025920805.1. Classification (NCBI taxonomy): domain Eukaryota; kingdom Metazoa; phylum Chordata; class Aves; order Passeriformes; family Petroicidae; genus Petroica; species Petroica traversi. Next base: position 12,882,303 of record JAHLSL010000062.1, on the reverse strand, counting down.
CAAGTATGCATGCTAATGCTTGTGGATACACAAAACTGTGTAAAAGGTATATAAAAGGGAAAAATCATTCTGGCATCACTGTGACCTGCAGTCCCACTACAGCTTTGGTTTCTGAACCCCATCACTTGCCTCACTCTCCCTGATTCCTTCAGTGGCTTGTCCTGATTTTGGCTGCGATAGAGATAATTTTCTCCATTTCAGCAGTGTACCAGATGCTAAGAACGAAATTATCCCAGCCAAAACCAGGACAGTGGTTTTGGGGACACTGTTCCTATCCCAGTGAATTCCAAGAACCCAACTGGCTCCAGTAGCTTATGCCACAGGCAAGGAGCCCAGTCTGGTTCCCTGTCCACCCATGCTGGTCCCCTCAGTAGCTGGCACCAGATCCCTGCATCATTCACACACACATGGTGTGAATAGTGATAGTAAGCAGGCACAGAGTTAAGATTTAAGAAGAAAATATGAGAAGACAGGACAAATTGGTGATCAAGTGCAGAGCATTGTCAGATAAGTGCACTAGCCAGCTCTGATTAACATGCCATCAGCCCTGCTTTACATACTTTTCTGTCTATTCTTACGTTTTTCTCCCTTCTCCCCCTTCCTCTGCACATTGCATGTTTACACTCACCCCTTCCAACATCCTCAGCCTTCAGGTTTGCATCCTTCTGAGTTTCAAAGTGCCAGTTTACTGCACTTTCTTGATACTTCATCAGCTACTGGGCCTGACTCATTGTTTCTGCTTACTGTCTTTATAAATGTCACCAGGACAGGTTTTAAGACCATCTGGTTTCTCTCTCCCTTTCTTTATCCACTCAGCTAAAAAAAAACCCGAAACATTTTCACACCCCACATACTCTTCAGGCCAGTGGTAAGGATTGCAACCTTATTTATAATTTCTTGGTCAGGTCTGTCTTCACATGTTCTGATTTAAGACTCCTTTGACCAGGCTCAGATACTCTCTTTCAGCACATCTGGCCCAGGAGACCAGATACTCTCCTTCAGCACATCCTTACAGATTTATTTGATTTAAGGTATTTTACACAGCCTATGATAAATTTCTCTTTAATCACATCTATTTTTTTGAGAGGGCTGTATGAAGTAATAGTTGAGTTCTCTGAAGACAGTAATGGATGTGGAGTGTACTGCAGGTCTTCCTCAGATAAGTAGGAGCAATGATATAAGGACTACCTATGTCCTGTTGCAGAGCAGTACATCAATAAAAGACCAGTTCAAACAGTGGATTCTCTGCTGTTAGCTCACATGCTGCCTCTGTTCTACACTGCTCCAAATCTCTCTCAAATCTCTCAAATTTATTGCAGAAGGGGATGGCTGTAAATAGTGTGATTATGAGCCAATCTCTTCTACTTCATCTTGAGACAGGCATCAGTCTTTATTTCCCTTTCATTTAGTGCAAGAGCTGTAATTACTATGTCCCGGTAAATAATGCTTTTTGCTGGGCTAAAACTCTTTGTGGAAGGTGTAATCTTGAGTGTATAGGTCAGTGCAACTGCTTATGGGAAAGATTTTAAAGAAGACAGTGGAGAGCTAAAAGAAGATAGAGGGTTGGCCTTTCAATATGGCAAGTGTAGAATGACATGAATTCTCCAGATTAAGGAATATCTGAGGATGTCAAAAAAGCTCTTGAAATAGTTCTGCTAACACTCAGAGATCTGCACCTGAAGCATTTTGTGAAGAAAAAAAAAATAAGTCATAAGACTGTAAACTGTGCACTTTTCAAGAAAATCTGAGCATGATGTTACTGACAGATGTCAGATACCTTCCTCCAATTTATATGCCTCACTCTCACAGTGACAATAATTACTCTGAATTAAACTAATTTAATCCAAAAACATTCCAAGTAGCTGGTATTAATGATGGGAAATACTGACTGTTGGAGTGTTGAACCTTTAAACTATTATAGGATGTTGATTGAAATCATCTACTGAGGTCATCTACTGAGAACCACAGTCTTTCCTAGACTTATTGAGCTTTTCCAGGTTTTTAGTTCTACATTATAGAGATGGCTCTCCTTTTTATCCATACTGTGATCCAGTATGTCATAGCTTTGAACTGTGTCTGAGTGATCAGATGCAGATAACAAATAAATGTCAGGACTTTCAGTCAAATACTAGTGGAACAGGCATGACCACTGATTAATTATGTATTATTTTTGAAAATTATAGAAATTCCACAGCTTAAAAATGTATTATCTGTTAAGAAAGTTTTGCAATCTTTGGTTTACATTAACTTTTAAGAAAAATTTTGCAATTATAGTGATCCTGACTAGCAGGCAAAAAGAAATCAAGAAAGTATGTACTCTTCCTCCATTAGTCTGTTCTGATACTAAAAATCAGTATAATTACAATTTCCCAATCTGTATGATTTTAAGTCGGCAGTATATTCAGTCTGGCAAAAGTATAAAACTGTTTTAACAGTGGATATTCAGTTCCACTGCTCATTAAAAGTAAATCAATCCCTATAAAGTATTAATAGAAGATAAAAATGGAAGAAATGGAAGAAAATCAGAACCTTTTTTGTGGCAAACAATAAATTTCTAAAAAGTTGAGCTTGGTAACTTGTAAAAATATTTTTTGTTAGCATGACAAAATAACAGTGAATAATTTTTCACCAGTAAGCCCACTGAAAGAGCAGTTCATACACAAGAAGTACAATGTGTAACCAATTTTAAGAGCTGTCTAAGGAAAAGTAATTTTGTTTTATGAATAATGGTGGTGTGCTGTAAACCATTCTCTCGTTTCCTTGTGTAGTCCAGCAAGGCGTTCAGACAGGCTGAAAATTAAAGCTTGGCCTTGAAATTTTTTGCAAAGTTTTCAAATGAGTAAAATATGCACCTGAGAAGTTATCAACCTTGAGTACTTGTACTGTATTTATTTTGCTTTTATTTTTTTTCACTGGAATTCACTGTTCCTAAAAAGAGATGGACTGATTTCCTCAGAAAGTGAGTACTTAAAATGAGTACAGACAACAAATTTGTTTTCAGTTTCCTGCAAGATGTCATATAGTCTTCAATTTTCTCATATAGTCTTTCATTTAAAAATTCTTAAAAATTTTATTCCCAAAATTTGATTCAATCCTATATCATAAAATACTATTAACTTAGCATATTTCTTGCAAAATGCTAAACAAATTTGTGAAATTTTTCTTTATCTAAGAATCAAACTACCCCTTTCTTTACAACAGAGTTGAAAAAAATGTGTTGCTTTGCTTGAGGTTATCTTCAAGAGTCAATTTCATGTTAAACAATGTGTGCATGAAATGCGTCATAAAATGTGAAGTAAGTATCTGTCAAGACAAGTGTACATTGAAATTAGGATGATCTAACAGCTTATTCTAATACGAATTCACAAGAATTATAAACCAGTGGGCACTTTTTTTCCCCAGAGGTTTATTGTTAACAAAACAGTTACAAATAAAATAATAAAAAAATACGTTGTTAATCTCTATGCTTATACACCAATGCTTAGAGACACACATTATACAGGATACAGACAGACAAATGGATTTTGTCCCTACAAAATCTAATTATGGTTACATGAAAAAACAATAGTCACTCATACAGAGGTGAAATAATACAGACATAGATTAAATTTTACTTAGAGAAGTTATTGAAATATTTGGAAAATTATTATGTAATTATAATGACAACAATATCTTTTCAATTATTATAAAAATTTACTTTTATAGTCAAAGTCAGTGAAGGTTATGGATAGAAAATAAATTCTATGCCTCACTTGAGGAAAGCAATCAGGTATACTGAAGATCCAGTAGTCTGTGGAATACTTTGTAGAAATGTATTAGGCTGTGAATATGTGAAGAAGAGAAATGCATAAGAGGTAAAGATAATTCTCTGTGACCTTTCCTTTTTACTCCCTTTATTAGAAAGACCTCAACTCTGCAAAGAAGCATATGTAATTTTCTCATATTTTAGAAGTACATATTTTTCTTATCCTCTGCATAATTTTTATTACCCTCAACAGAATCTAAACTAGAAATTCCTGCCTATGTGGTGCACAAGATATGAGTTTAAAAATTAATATTGTTCTATATTTAGTTGAAAACTTGAAATAATGTCTTTAGCTATGAAATATATGGATTAATTTTAAAACTTTTTTTGAAAGCTGAGGTCTGGGGTTTTTTGACATTTTTTTTTTAAGACATGAGCATTAAGATTTTTTTTTGACCACTGACCCACTCATACATCTTTGCTTGACAACAGCTTTAGAATTTCCACAGTGCTAGTACTATATATGCCATATTTTGCAGATCCTTGCTGTTCCTCTTTTTACTTCCACAAAAGGAACAGTAAAGAAAATAAAAATGTTTATTGTTTCTGTCTCTCTCAAAGTATCATTTTCTGAGTGCATAGTTTTGTTGTATATTTTTGTTGGGAATGGAATTTAAATTGAATAGAACTGGTCTATCAAATAGCTGGAAATAATTGGCAGGCATGGTTTAACTCAGAATTGAATTCAGTCTTGGATAGCACCACAAATGTATTTATCTGCAGAGTTACTTGTGCAGTATATTGCCTTTTTTATGGAAACTGCATGAAGCAAGAAGAAAGAAAATGAAACAACAAAAATCACTGTAATGGCTTTCAACTTCTTAAAGTTGTAAAAATATTTGCCTTTGGAATTCTGTTTGATAGTAAACATTTAACGAAATTGATTCAAAACAACCTTTATTTCCTGAAACAAGGCTGGAAGTAAAATAAAATACTTTAGTAAGAATTCACATTAAACTATTTTCCCTGTATCTCACAATTATTACATTATTGTCTCTATAATAAATATGAGAAATAATTTGTGTACTTAATTTAAATTTGTATTACAAAAATACATTTTTATGGCTTACATGCTTACTGTTCTGACCAAAACCCAACCAATGAACCAAAAAAACCACAAACCAAATACCCCCAAAATATGACTGAGAATGGAAAGTTACCATACAGAATGTTATTAAATTTGAAATACATAGTCATAGAAATAAACCCTCAAAAGTTTTAGAATATGAGTTTACATAAAGTATACAAAAGTGCTTTTTATATTTTAGATTTATATGCAATACACATGTATCAATTATATGACGAAAAATTAGAACTGTAAGTGAAAAAATTAGAATTTTCTTAGCCGTATCCTCTCTAGCAATAGAATAGTAAATGTATTCTAGTTAGTTCCTGACTTCCTTTAATTCTCCTGCCTTCAATCTTTTTGTCTACATATTCTTCATTTGACACAATTAAATTGTGTAATTATAATATAATTAATAATTTTATTAGGATTTTAGTAATGCCTGTAAGTATGTTTCCATTGGATTTAATTCTTATGATGAAAGCTCCAAAGTTTTAAGAACATGTGCTGCAATGCGAGTGGAACATCAGGACTAAAGCATCCTCAGCTGTTGAAATATTTTTTTTTCTCCAGGGACAAAGTGCAACTGATGCAAATGCACAAGAACCCAGAAGAGAAGGGAATGTTGAAGATTCCTAATTTGTGAATCTGGAAATTACTGGTATAGCACATATGCATTACAAAGTATTATTTATTAGACTACATATAAGAATGTGTGGAAATTGCTTACAAAACTTTATCAAATATTTATCTTTAAGTTAATATTTTTGCAAAAATGCACATCAGAAATTTTAAATATTGGAGTTGCTTAAAAAAAAATCATTACACATATATTTCTCCAAAGTGCATCTTGCCAGCTCTAACACTGATGTGAGCATCCCACTGAGAGCCAAAACTGAAGGGAAGATCCTGGCAGCCTGCCTCAGACATATTTAAGGGAAAATGGTAGTCATGAGGACACATGGAAGGAGAAATGGAAGTAGCAGAGGAAAACAAAGAAAAGGCTGTCTTTGTGGACATAGCTAGAGGCAGTCTTGGATGAAGGCACAATATTCCAGAAGATGTTCTTCTGCAGGATTGCAGGAAGTCCATGGTAGGGCAGGGCAGCCCAAGGCCTGACTGTCAGTTGACAGCTCATGGCAGGACAGGGACATTCCTAAGGACTACAGCTCACAGGTGGCCAATGCTGTAGCAGAAGAAAATAACATGATGCAGTGGAGAAAAACAAACAAGGAACAGGAGAAAGGAAAGGCTTTGCACTGACTTCGCAGTTCTGCACTGCCCGTCATCTTGCCGAGGCAACTGGGAAAGATTGAATGTATCACACAGCAAAACAACAGAACTCAACTAGGAATGCTTGCATGAATTGGCAATAAATTGAATTAAAATTCTTCAAGTCAAGACTATTTTACCAGATACATAAGAAAACTAAAACAAGATCAGATCAAGCAATAGTCACTTCACCACCAGAAATGCTGTCACATTTAAAACACACTTAGAACCAGCTCAGAACAAAGTAGATACTTGAGGGGGAAAATGGATAGAGAAAAAGTAGAGATTAAGCACTTCATGAGCTGATCCGACCTAGACCACAGTGACTCTGTTAAAATTAAGTACAACACAGTGAACATTTGACAGAGAAGTAGTTAGTCCAGTGGGCAAAATTTTATATATTTTGGCTTGCTGAGGGAGAATGAATCCTCTGGCCTAAATCTAACTTTGCACTGTGGATTGAGTAAATATTAACCATTACACCACATTAGATGTGCTCGCAGACTTCATCCTTCAAAGTAGTTTCATATAAAAGGAATCTAGATTGCAGACTTCAACACAGGTTTAATAAGGAAAAATGCAGTAAATGTAGGAAAATGTGAGTTTCTATCCTTTCTAAAAGGAACTTTTGGTTGAAATAAAACTCATATATATATGTATATATATAACCTCTGTCTAAAGGCCACTGATGAAACTGCTGTTACAACATGTCTTGGAATCCTTGAATTATCCTGTGCAGCAAAAAAGGATTTGTTTATTGATGTGCCAAGAGATTTAATGGTGTAATTATTGCATGCAAACTAATAATTTTTCATAAGTCTGATGTTTCTGAAAATTTTGTGTTCTGGTGTGAGAAATGTTGAATAACTTCTCTTATTTCCCTTCTTTGAGCCCCATGCGATAACACAGACCATTGATGCTCTCTCTGCATCCATTATTTTGTTCCAATGTACATTTTACACCTGCAAGATTTCTAATCTATTTCCATTCTATTATTTTAAGCTATTACATATTTAGCTCATCACTACCTTTACTAATTTTAGTGTGTATTTGCAGATTGTCCAAATAGGAGTCCTGGAAGGCATGGGCCTGTCGATTTCTCCACTACTACTAGTAATAAGTTAGTTCTGTTTTTCAAAAGTTTTTAAACACTTTTCAAATTCCCCTTCAATATCCAACTCACACTAGTTAAATACTTTTTACATTTGCAAGTATATGATCCTCCTTTAATTTGGATTTCTCTATATGTATTGGTTAAGTATATTTTGTGTCTTTTGTAATATATTTTGCGGAATACTTTCTTCTCTTGCACAGATTCACAGAATGGTTGAGGTTAGAATGGACCTTTGTAGGACATCTGGTCCAACTACCTCTGCTCAAGAAGGATCACCTACAGTAAATTAATCAGGAACATATCCAGACTAATTTTTGCTAACTCAGAGAAGGAAGACTACATGTCCATCTCAGACAGCCTCACAGTGAAAAAAAAAATAATTTTTTTTTGTTATTCTGATTGGGTCCATTGACTTTGGTCCTGTTACAGGATTTTCTCTTATTTGCATTTCCTTTCCAGCTGGGAAGAAAAAATTATTTGTTGCCAATTAATAAAAGGGTGGGACAACAAGAAATAAAAACAAGACCAAAACCTGAAATTCTTTCTCTCTTACACAGGGGCAAAAATTCATCTGTTCTCTGAGAAGTAAGCCTTCCCCTACTAAAACATTGTCACATAAAATCTGTACCTGTATATTTGAATTCATGATGTCCCAGTGGGAGTGCAAGGATCTTTGTGTCCCACACTGTTTACATTAGTTTTATGCTAACATTGATAGGAAAACAGAGAGTTTCTTTTCTCCAACTGCTCAATACACCAATTTACATAAGAATAATGTTGCAATTATAAAGACAAGCAGCACAATTAAAAATCATCATCAAATCTACTTCACAATACTTAATAAATATTCATTTTGAAAATTCCATTTAACATTTTTAGAATGAAACAACTTTTTTTTCCTTTGTAATATGCAAATTTGACTACTAATACTAATGCAATAATTTAATTATATTGTAAGTATAATGAAACTGCTTGGGTTAAAGGAACATAATTTATGAAAAAATATGGAAAACACTGCAAAGAACTAGTGTTATCTGTGTGAACCACACTGCTCAGATATTTGTGTTTAACAATTTAAATTGCCAGTATTATCCTCCAACACAATTCCTCCACAATTAACACCTTCCTGATTTATTAGATAGTTCCTAGCCAATATGGTTAGTTCATACAACAGAGATACTCTTCTTTTTTTGTTACACTGATATTCCCTCTCTTCATGTCAGTGATGGACCTATATTATAGAGCCAAAATCAAATGAAAATCTGAATATTTAATAAGGAATTTTTAATTTGAATCCATGTCAATCTCTCCATATATTCATATATCTATTTCTAGATCATGTATGTCCAGATCTGCATCTGCATCTGTTATAAGTATGTAGGAGAATTCAGGTCCACTTGTACAAAGTGATTTAATGCTATGAACAGTTTACTATTTACTTTTGTTCAATAGTTTTCACCACTGAAGTTATAAATCAAGGATATAAAATAAGTTTAGCAACTAAACTACAAATCTGAAGACCTGGAATCTTTTAACTCTGTTTTCATGGGAAATACCATTGTGCATTTGAATCATATTATATTTTTATATAAACCAATAAATTTTAAATAATGGAGTTTGATAAAATCTCATGACTTTTGAAACTGAGACAAAAGTAAAACATTTTGTATGGTAGAAGTCAATAAATTCTGCAATCCGGTGGCAATTTATGTCATAGAAATATTTTTGTGGATATGATTGAGGGGTGATTATGGTGGTGTTAAGTTGATGGTTGTACTAGATGGTCTTGAAGGTGTCTTTCAACCTTGATGATTCAACGATTCTGTGATTTTTGTAGTGAAACAAAATAACAAGTTTATTTTTTCCTTAAAAAAGGTTCATCTTACATATTACAAAATTATATTTCGTAAGATAATGATTGCCTCAAAAATTCCAAGCACAGAGTAATTTACATAATTGTGGGCTATGCTAAGTGATCAAAAATTCCTTTAAAAATTGATTTTTAAAATGGTGCTTTCTAAAAATTTATATTCAGAGGAACCTGAACCTATAGAGTGCAGCTCCATGTTTAATACTGGAAATAGTTTTACTCTATAGTTATCTGACGGTAAATGCTGACTTTTCAGGACAACAAATGCCTTTTCATTAGATGGAGAGCACAGATTCTGGTCTAAACATTGGGAAATGGGTTTGGAAGCATCAGGAAAAACAGCGAGAAGCAACCTAGAAGCTGTCTTGCTGGCAATTGGAAGTCAGATGAGAATGCAAGAGACAGCTGTAGGTGTGCTGACATTCAGCAGCAGGCTTGCTAAAAAAAAAAATAAAAAATTATGGTGTGCTTAAAGAATCAGAAGATACTACTCAGATACTTTAGTAACTTAAGTAGGTAAAGGTAATTCCCAATATCAGTACAGACTGGATAGTCTGTACTGATAGCGAAGTGATAGAGACAAGACTTTCAGAAAAAGATTTGGAAACACTGATGGACAAAAAAATTATATGGGTCAGCAATGAATGGCCCAGAAAACCAATCTGAGCCTAATTTTACATCTCATCCAGGTTTTGAAACCCAGAATTTACAGCTCAGAAAGACAATATTATCCTGGGCTACGCAAAAAAAAACCCATGGTGATGATGTTGAAGGGGGTGTTCCTCTTCTCCATTCCACTCTCATGAGAAATGATCTGAAATATAAATCCATTTCTGGGGTACCTAGTACAAGAAAGGCATAGAACTGTAAGAATTGGATTGAATGGAGAGCCCCTGAAGTGGTCAGAGTTGGAACAACTTTTGTGTGGAAAAGAAAAAGGCTGAGACACTTGAGGTTTTCTAGTCTAGAGAAGAGAAAGCTCTTGGGGAAACCTGTTGCAGCCTTCCAGCACTAGAGGGGGCCTACAGGAAACCTGGAGAGGAGCTTTCTCGCAAGAGCATGAAGTGGTAAGATAATGGCTTTAAACTGAAAGAGTATGGGTTTAGACTAGACATAAGGAAGGATTATTTATTTATTTTTTACCAAGAAGGTAGTAAGACCCTGGAACCAATTGCCCAGAGGGTTGGTAGAAGCCCCATTGCTGACAGTGTTCAAGGCCAGCTTGGACAAGGCATTCAAAAACTTGATCTTGTGGAAAGTGTCCCTGCCCATGTCAGCGAGGTTGGAATGAGATGTACTTTAAAGATTCCCACCAAACCAAACCATTCTGAGATTCTATGAAGTCAATATTTTTCTTCTGTGTTTAGTATCTTTTTGCCTCAAAGTTTGCCCCTAAGTTAGGATATTTGGGTGAAACTAATTTCAATGAAGACTGAGGCAAAAACCACCTTCAGTGCCTCATCTTTTCTGTTGCTTTTGCAACATACAACAAGGGCAGCAAGTTTTCATACAACAGAATTCTATGAAGACATGGTGTGATTTTTTTTTTGTTAGCTTTTTCTTTTGCTGGTGATGCTCCTGTAGAATTCCCTGTTGCTTCCATTCCCACTTTCAGACAATATTTTAAATATTCTTCAAATTTTTTTCAGTGATTTCATATCCAGCCAAGATTCATCCATCCAAATTTTCACCTATAATTTTTAGTAAATCAATAGATCATTTTGAGGTATCTTTAATCAGAAAATTATTTTTAATTTTTAAACAAGTTTGTTGAGATCACAATTTTGGTGGGTAGACAGGCAAAAAAAGCTGGCTTAATTTAGAGATATTTCTGCGACAAAGTTACAAAAGATACAATTATTTGGGTCATTTTTAGTACAAAGTTTATAGTAAACCTTTTCATATTAAAGAAAAAGACAATATTGCAACTTAAATTTTAGAAAGAACAAGTGATTTAAAATATTAAAGTAATAATGGGTCACAGCTTAGGGTTTTTCTCACAGACCCTTATTCACATGTTTATATTAGAAATCAAGTAATCCTATAAAAAAACCCTATGAAATATTTTATAAAGAACCTTTCTATCCTAGCAATATTCAGAGTTCCATAGCTGCTTTAATAATCTAAAAATGGATGCTGAAACTTACAATAATTGATTGAAAGTTTACTACTCCACATGTTCTTTGGGTCAGTGTATTTACAAATATGATTTTTTTTCTTTTTAATAGGAATAAGTATTTCCATATTCCTTGACATTTATTTTCTGACCATAATAATTGGAGGTTGTCAGTTGGGGCTAATTCAACAAATAAGGAATTTTTATTTATTCTCTATGTGCTTAACTATGAAATATTTTTATTTTTTTTTCACAGAATTAAATGCTCACAGAAGAGGTTAGCTGAAAGGGGTAAGTCTTTATACAAATAATACTTTAAGAAATGTTGTAGTTTATGAATTTCAGTGCCTTTTCATTCAGGATTTCTGAATTATGAGGTATTCTCTGAGAGCTACTGCAAATAGATTTTGATCTAAGTGTACACAAACTGTACACTTGAGCATTTTCACCATTATTTTCTCTCTTTAGAGGGCTATAAATCACGACTACCATTATAATATAGGAATCACAAAAAACAGTATGAATAGCCAACATTTTATATTGATGGCCATTTGTACAATTTACAAGCTGAGTGGTGCAGTTGACATAAAAGAAGGAAGTGGGATCTGGGCAAACTAGAGAAATGGGCCCATGGGAATCTCATGATGTCCAATGAGTACAATGCAAAGCCCTGCAAGTGGGTAGGGGCAACCCCAGACATGAGCACAGACTGCAAGAACAGATGACTGAGCGTAACCATATGGAAAAGGACTTGGAGGTTCTGGGGGACATAAAGCTGGACATGAGCCAACAACGTAAGCTTGCAGTCCAGAAGGTCAACTATAACCTGGACTGAATGAAAAGGGGTACATCCTGCAGGTTGGGGAAGATGATTCTGTCCTTCTACTTTGCCCTCCTCCGACTCCACTTGGAGTACTGCTTCCAATACTTAGAAGTGTTAGAGTGGTTGTGGAGAAGGCCACAAAGATCATTAAAGGGCTGGGACACCTTTCACAAAGACAGCTAAGAGAGTTGGAGTTGTAAAGTAGGGAGAGGAGAAGGCTCTTGGGAGACCTCATTGCAGGTTTCCATCACTCAAAGGGGGCTTATAAAAATGAGGAAGAGCGACTTTTTACCCAGCCAGAAAATGACAGGGCAAGGGGGACCAGTTTTAAACTAAAGAGAAGAGATTTAGATTAGATCTTAGGAAGTCAAAGGTCATGAGACTCTGGAAGGGTTTGCTGGGAATAAACTGATCAAGGCCAGGTTGGATGGGGCCTTAAGTATCTTGATCTAATGCATTTCATCCCTGCAAGGGTAGATGGAACCAGGTGATTTTTAAGGTCCTTTCCAACAAAGCCTTTCTGTCCATGATTGTATTCTTTAAATGCAAAAATTTACCCAGTGCTTCAGAAATACCTGAACACACACAAATTACATTTTTTTTATTAATTTGGTAATGAAGTATAAGAAATTATAAGAATCAACAAAAATAAAACAATAAACATTCCCATGCACTTCCCCCCACTCTTCCCTGCCCCATCAAAATAACCCCAAACCCAAGCTCTTTCATTTTAAGTTTGATTAAACATTGGAAGAGATTTTCCCAGACAGAATGTGGAGGCAACATCCTTGGAGAAATGCCAAACTTGATAAAAAACAGTCCAGCAGAAGTTCCTCTATTTGACCCTGCTTTGATCTAGGGTTTGGACCTGATGACTTCAATTTCAGACATAGAATTAAAACTTTGACCAGAATTAAAATTTAAATTGAACTGTAGATTGAAACATGAAGTGGATTAACCTTGACCAGCTGCCAGATTCCCACTCCGCCTCCCTCTCACTCCCCCGCCTTAGCAGGACAGGGAAAGAAAATAAGATTATAAAGCTCATGGGTCAAAATACAGAGAGTGAAATCACTTAACAGTTTCAATAATGAGCAAAAGGGAGACAAATTAGGGAAAATTTATTTAATTATTTGCTAACTGGATGACTGGAAACAAAACCAAAACCCATTCTTACACACACACACACACACACACACACACACGCACGCACGCACGCACGCACACACATCTTTTTTCAATAAATTAATTTCAACCCTGCATTCCAGTTCTTCCACCTATTCCATATCCAGAGGGACAAGGATCGTGGGGGACAGGAGGCTATGGTCAGTCCATGACAGTTACTCCCTGCTACTTCTTCCTTCTTACACATTTGGTCAACTCCTCCCTGGGCCCTCTCCACCTAAAGACTTCTGAGTAAACCTGCTCTAGAGAAAGTCCTCCATGGGCTACTTTCCTGTCAGGAAAATGTTCTCCAGTGTAAACTCTCATCAGATCACAATTCCTTCAGGAAATATCCAGTTGCTCTGGTGTGGGCTCCCCTGTGGTGTAGACTGCAATGTGGTTGTATGTTCTGGTGTAGTTCACTCCTCTAAGGGCTTCAGGGGAATCTCCTATGCAGCACTTCTCTGACTTCAGTGCTCTTAAGAGCTGTTTTTCCCTCACTGTCTGTGCAACATTTCCCCCTCTTTACATCTTTTTTTTTCCCAAAGGTGGCACCAGTTTGGCTGTCAGTCTGGGCTGTGTCCTGTGGTGGGTCTGTTGTGAAACCAGTTGGAACCAGCTGAATCTAGCGTGTTGGACTCCACTCTTCTGGACTCTGCTCACAGAAGGCCACTCTTGTAGATCCCCACTATGGAAAAGTTTGCCACCTTACATCCAATATAAAAAAAGGGTATAATGAAGAAAGTTACAAATGCAGACTAAAATATCAAAAATTTCATTGTGTTTGAAGTCACTGTTTGAAAGAGATTAAGAAAAAAAGCCACCAAAACGAATAATTTCATTCAGAAACCTGCACTTAGATAGAATTACTGAGCCAATGTAAATAAAGATATTGATGAAGGGAAATGGTTATGTGAAGAACTGCAGGCACTAGAGGAAGTGCAACTAGTAAGAAAGAAATTTTTTGCATAAAAATCCATTTTCCTGTGGTATATTTTTATTCAATGTTAATTATTGTTCTTTCTTGGAAAGAATTTGCTTTAAATCATCCATGCCAGCAGGGTTATGTGATTACTGAAAAGTTTGTAATTTAGAATTTCAGGGGCATTATCATCACAGGACATGCATAAAAACCACCCATATATATATATATATATATAGATAGATAGATAGATAGATAGATAGATAGATAGATAGATAGATATATAGATATATAGATATATAGATATATTGATATATAGATATATAGATATATAGATATATAGATATATAGATATATATAGGCATATATGCATATGTGAACACATATAAACAAAAACACCTGATGTGGATGGAATCCTAGTCAGACTGATTTAGGTAACTAGATTTTTCCCTCCTGGATATATTGTCTGTGTCCCCTAGGATGTTAATGAATGTCTGTATATATAACTTCCTAAGTCTTCAAGGTGAGATCTTGTTTGTCTAGGTTGGGCAGTTAAAATAAAAGCCTTTAATTTTCCCCATTTTCTTCAAGCACAATATTGGGAAACAAATGTCACAGAAAAATTAGAAAATTGTTAATCTATATGATCCAAAAAAATCTCATATAGATCCTGTAAGAGTGGTCCAAATGCTATGAAAAACAAAAAGCATGAACTAAAATGCAAGAAAAATTTACCTACCATTCATTAGCTTTCAAAATTTTTCTTATGCCCCTTTGGGTATTCTGTGGACTGTGGACTAACTTAAATAGCCGAAGCTGAACAAGGAGCAATCTTATCTGAATATTTATCAGGTGATGAGTAGTATTTGTGGGAGCTCTCAGTTTGGTTGCCTAAAGCAAATAAAGCCCATTGCATTCAATTTTGTAACTGAATTTTATAGGGATAAATATCCTTTTACTGGGATGCAAGAAAAGGTAGTATTATGCCTTTCTTATGCTATGTTCTATGAATTGCAGCAATTGTGGCCACTAAGAACTCTGTTCAGATTATTAAACATACCTTGCAAAGTACATACCATTCTATCTTAAACACAAATATTCTTCAGCAGAATTCAGTTGCCTCAATGGTTTGTTCAGTCAACACAGCAAATATAAAGTGAAAGAATGTTCCCATTTTTTTTCTTCCTTTTACCTTCTATGCCACAGTAATAAAGAACTGAAAAAAAATGTGATTGGAAGAAGGACAAAATGTGATAGTACCACTTGCAGCTAGAATCAAGTATGTAGCCCCTGCTGTGATTGTGATCAGACCATTTAAATTTAAGTTGAATACAGCCTATGAATCTTGCATGAGTTTAATTTTTGTGAAGAACATTCCCCTAAAAAAGCTCTTAACATTTCTAAAAATGTTTGAGACCCCTCTGTTTTTCTGGTACTTCCCCTTGTATTACTATTTTTCCTGTGAAAGAGAAAAGGTGTTTAGTATAAAATTGATAATGTAGACCAAATTTTTTTATTTAAGCACTTGAAGTTAAGCAATAGAGTAGTACTTTCCATTATAGATACTGAAGAGTCACATACAATGTTCTATCAATTCATATAGTAGAAAAGAAAGTCCAGTAAATTCAACACTTGAGAATAACAAGTTCTACTTATGGATATGGACAAAGAAAAAAAATCTGTAATTTACAGAAAAATTATCAATCAGTAATTTTTAATTGTTTATTGTTACAAAACCTTTATTTGTACAATGCACCTAGAGGTACGAATTTCTCAAGACAGTATTTCTAAGCAAAATATTGCTATATCAGACAGTGTAAATGCCTTTTCCCAGGAGAAACAGGCTCAAGGAAACTATGCTGTGAAATATTATGTCAGGAAGTGTCATTAAATTTTTTTATCTTATATTTTCTCTGTAATTTCAAACAGAAGCTTTAACTTTTTATATGCCAGTTGAATTTACATATAAAACAGTCATTTATTAAATTGGCTGCTTTGTAAAATGGCCAGAGTTAAAAAATCTATAGATTATTCTACATCTTTCATCTTCTTCTTATTGTTGCAATTTAATACTACTCTGGCTAAAAAACAATGACCCGAAACCAAACAATTACTGAATCCATGCCCTTGAAGAAGTAGTGTGGTAGATAGGGGTTTCCCAATGGAATTTAATAGTCTGTTTTCTCTGTATTCTAATTGACAGTTGTCAGCCTGGCAACAGACAACTCTTGAAGCCCTAAGCCTCTATGACTTACAGATCTTAATATTTCCATCCACAAACAGTTTCACATTTTTGTCAGCAAGTGTTTCGTTTGAATTTTTTCATCTCCAATTGTAATTTTTTAGGATGTACTATTACTCTAGTTAAATTTTCTCTTCTTTTCTAGGTTCTTGTAAGCATCAAGTTCTGATTTTAGACCAAAAAGAACAGATTAAGCCAAGAAGCAAGCATGCAAAAAAAATAACCATATATCTTTCCAGCTTGACTTCAAGCTCTGTTTTTCAGTGTTTATTTGTAAAGCCCCAAGACATTACAAACCTTCCAGTTTTCAGCTGACTAAATGGAATAGGATACTGGGCCAAATGGGCCCTATATCTGAGGCATTATATTCACATTGATGTTCTGAAATGGTTTTCACTATCAAATATGGCAATTCTGACACAATTTGTCCTGCAAAGTTTTTCATCTACATCTCAAATATAAACATATCTCCTCCAAAGTGATTTAAAATCTTCTGTCTCCTCCTGTACATGGTATTGCAAAGTATTTAACAATTCTCAGGATCTTCTCAGACATTTGTTGCACAAGCTCCAAGCTTGTGACAACTAGAAAATTTAATAAAAATAAATACAGAAATTATTTTTATATTTTTTGCTTAATCTGAACCACTTCACACTATTGCTGTACTACATATTTGAACTCAGTCACTTAAAAGCAAATGTCACTAACCACAAGTTATTCCAAATTGAGTTACTGATATTTGTATTCAGAGGAATTTTTCCAACGCACATTTCCTATTCACATTAATGGACAGAAAACCTGCACTTGTCCTGACTTCCATTTTTTGATTAGGGAAAAAGTGAGTATTCTGAACTCTGGACAAACATACACAAAATGCCCTCTAGCTAGCCATGACTGTAGCTAAATAATGAAGTTGTTTTACACACCAAATGCTGAAGTTGCCTTTCTGAGCTTCCCTGGGAACAAAGAGAGCTTAACACAACTTTGTCAACAAGTACTTCAAGTATCACAAACCAGAAACTTTACTACTTGGCTCCCTTAGTAACAGAAGTGTTTAGATTCAGTAAACACTTTCAGACTACTCTTATTGAAAATGGACAAGTATCCCATGAGTATTCTGTGTATCACTGTAGTACAGAGCATCTCACCCAGTTTGATGGTAACAATGTTTAATTCTTCCTTTATATTTTAACTCCCTCAATTACATGGACTAATATGTCATTAAGAATAGGATAGAAAGAAGATAATAATAACTAAAGATGTACAGATATATTGAGAATATAAGGAACTACCATTTGAATTTATATAAAGCATAATGGCACAAGACCTTTATGATGTATTTTTTTAATTAAAATTCCATATACTTAAAACACCTGTGATTTAAGCCTAGTAGCAAGCCTGCTCAACCATCAAGTCTTCAGCTTTCAAGTCTTGCTAATTTTATTAATTATTTCTTTTTAAATCAGTGTTGTTGGAATTAAGAGCTTGACTGGAAGAATTTTATTTTAGCATCCTATCCCTACATGAAGTTTAAAGAAAATAAGAATCACAGAGCCATGATTTTACAGGTTGATAAGCTGCCATTCTCAGAAATTTATGGAATCATGGAGACACTGGAAGTGGCCTCAAGAAATACCCATTCCAAACTCCTGCTCGAAATAGGGCCAGGTCTGACCCGAAGTCAGAGTTTTGTGCCAGCAGGTCTTGAAAACCGCCCATGGCAGAGAATATCCTGTAATGCCAGTGCCATGGGAACATTTCTTTCTATGACTAGTATGAAAATGTTTTCTTTTCCTGCTAAATGCAATGTATGGTCAACCAAACCAAACAAAACCAAAAAGCAAAACAAAAACATAGTAAGAAACAAAGCATCTCCACATATGTCCTGACACATTAAAAATCATAATATTCACAAATCTTTTAAATCTATGTGTGTTTAGCTTCAGAATCCAGGAGGATGATCAAGGAACAAAAAATGTATTTTTAATAATGCTAAGAAAAACATCATGGCTACTGATTATATCTTGACTTCCCTTGTTGAGAATGTAGTTCAAGATGTTCAGACTTATTAATAGATCTTTTAATAAAGTCACCTAATTGATTCAGAAGTGGAAAAAGTAGAACAATTTCGTGGGGACTCTTTAAAAAGTGCTTATGTTTACCTTCCTGGCAATTTTTGACAGTAGAAGCTGAAGAACACTCACATATTTCCCATATGTAATCAGTTAAATGAGAGGAAGTGCAGATAGTTTGAATGTATTTTTAGATCTGCATGCAAATGACTTTCCAAGTGTCTCGTTCTTCCTATTCTGCCTAGTTTATGTCTTTGTGCTGTGTACTTGGAATGTTACAATTTCACAGATTTAGAAACATCATAATTCTGACAGTCAAAGTCCATTTTTATTGCACTTACAGGGCCTACCATCATGCAAAAAAATAAGCCCAGGTGTCATGATTTAGCCCCATCTGGCACTAAGCACCACACAGCCACTTGCTCATTGTCCATCTCTATCACACAACCTGCCTCAGATGGCGAGGTGAATCAGGAAGAAAGTAAATTTTTTTGCTTGATATAAAACAGCTAAATAATAGAAATAAAATAGAATTAAAATTATAAGAAAAAATGATGATAATCATGATGACTTCTATGCCAATATTAATATTAATATTAATATTAAAAACTATATTAGTGCTAATGCTAATGTTAATGCTAATACTAATACTAATACTAATACTACTAATAATAAAATTGTAATTATAAAGGAGCCAAAAAAAAAGAGAGATATATAAATCACCCCAAAAAGATGAGTGATATTCAATTGCTCACTACCTGCTGACTGACATCCAGGGTCACCCTGAGAAAATTCCCCTCCTGGCCAGCTTATCCTGTTCATTCATTGAACATAATGCTCCATGCTACGGAATAACTCTTTGGCCGGTTTGGGTCAGCTGTCCTGGCTGTGCTCCCTCCTAGCTTCTCGTGCACCTGCTTGAGTACATGCAGAGTACAGAAACTTGAAAATTCCCTGATGTATAGTAAGTACTTCTCAGCAACAGCTAAAATATTGCTGTGTTATCAACCTTATCCTGATTCTAAATTCAAACCTGCATTGTTGTGCCCATACTATGAAGAAAATTACCTCTATCTCAGATTAAACAAAGACACCTGGTCTATAAGTAAAATTTAGGGGCAGGAGGTAGGGGAATTTCACAATGAAATACTTAGCTGGAACACATTTATTTGTTGGAAGTTTTTACCAAACTGTCTGAGTAATTTGCACTGAAGTTAAATTTTTCTACTGTTTTAGATTTTAAAAAATCATAATTAGTTATTGTAAATTTAAATCTAATCAAGACAGTATGTCATTAGATTCAATGTGATAGGTAACTGTAACAAAAAAATTATTAATGATGAATATGTACTCAACATGCATATTTTTCTGTATTAGTTGTGATTTTAAGTATTTAATTTCTTTTAAGAATGTAGTCCTCCTTGACCTCCTCACAAACTTTGTTTGGATCATTAGTTTTGATTTAGCATAGGATTATAGCCAGTACCCTTTTGAGAGATTGTTATGAAACAGCATTAGTCTTGTCTGTGAAACTGGATAATGAAAAGTGAGATATTATATATGAATAAAAATATGAATTGCCTATATATGTTATCACTCCAGATAAAAGCATGATACTATATTAGGAGATAAATAACACAAGAGGGAAAACTCAGATGAAAAGTGCTTTCATTAGAGCACATGTGAGAAACAAGGAGAAGGGATAAAAATACCAAGAGAGAGAAAATGACAAAGAGACAACAGACACTGAAACAGTATTATTAAAATCCAGAGGAAAAAAATCCAAGAAAATGCTTATTAACACTGGATTTAAATGCTAGCTGAAAAAGATGTTTGGTGTTATTAGGATGAAATTATTACCTTTGGGAAGTAACACTATTGTCTTCTATTTAGATTGATAAAACATAACAAATTAATTTTAAAAATAAACTGTAGAAGGTATACATCATGTAGCTACACTAAAGTCTTTTTACAAGCTACAGTAATTGAGGGGGAGATTTGTGTGGTTTTGGGTTGAGTTTGGAATTTGTTTTGATTTGGTGATTTTTTTTTTTAATGTTGGGATTCTGAAGTGCTGAAAACCCATAATAAGCTTGAGGTAATTTATTTAGAAACCACTAAGAAAAATGAAAATGAATACTCCCTAAATACTCACTAACTCAAAAAAGGAGATAATTTGTAAGGCAATTTATAGAGCTCTAGTGAGGCTCAGGAGTGATATTAGACTATGTGGTACTCTCTGAACCAGCACTGCCTCACCAACGGGCCAATATTTTCCATATTATTCAAGTTCCTTGAAAATTAAAAGAAAGAAACTAAAATGATTCATTTGTTGCACATGAACATTACAAAATGAGGACAAAATATCTAATAGAATATAAAATCTTCGAAGGCATTGAGAATCGAATTTTTGCTTGTATGGGTTTTACAGTGTGTCTATAATAGTTTGTAAGTATGAGAGGTCTAATTTACAGTATTCTTTACAAATTAAATTATTTTTCAAGAGGGCATACCCATGTGCACATGCATACTAATATATATTTATATATATGTTTAATATTTTTAAAACAAGTGGTTTAAAGAATGTTACTGGCATCAATGACAATTAGCAAGATACTCATTGAATTTCAGACTATGTCTTTTATTCTGAAAAACGTGTTCAGAAAGCCTCCAGATGCTTAAAAAAATATATTCTTTTGAACCCCTTCATAAATTGTGGAAGGGAAGTAATTCACATTTAGTAATTTTCCCCATGACCATTAAGGCATTTTATTAAATAGGATAAGTGCATAAGTAGTTTGATAAACAGGTAGCAGATTACAAGAATATCCACACTGAGGGTAAACCTGTAACCCAGCATTCCTGTATTCCCTTAAAGAATTAGTTACACAGTAATGTTCCATGTGTCTTATTTCTCCTTTTTTTTATTTTTTTTTTTTTTGTTCCATTAAAACCTGGTTTCATTCCTGCAGATAGTTCAGTGTAAGTGTCAACATTCTAGAGACCTTGGTAGGCCATTGGGTGAAAGAGTTTGCTGAAATATGGCAATTATGGACTCCTTAAATCTCCTTAAACTTCAGGGAGCAAAATGAGAACAGGCACTGCTTTCCATAAAACACTGGTGTCCCTTAGAAGGGAATGCAGAATTGCCTCAAAGTAGAGAGCAGAGATTGAAATGAGGTTGGGAGTTACAGGAACAAATAGAACTTAACATCTGCAGCAAAGATAAAGATACAAATATCCGCAACAACATTAATTACTCTTGACTTATTTTACTGTCATTGCAATTGAAGGGACACTTCTAGAATGATTTTCATGTGGTATGCCTAGGACAGCTCCCTCAGGATTCGTTAATCCTGCTCCTCTTCATTAACTATAAAAGCAGCATACACAGCTAGCTCACATACAGGTGTCTACACTTTAGAATATATGTATTTTATCTTTCTGCTTTGGAGCTGCAGTTGCAGTTTGGGCTCCTTGTTTAAACAGGGGAAACTGTAGATACAGAGTGAAAAAAAAATCTTATGAATGTTGCTAAATATTTGAAATTTCTTAAACAACCTTGTTAGGGATTCTAAAAATGCTGACAGTTGCCACTGTCTCGTGATGCCCTCAACCCATCACAGTTTCAATTGTACTGGAAGGTTCTATGATTAGTCTGCCAACAGCCAGGCCAGTGACAAGAGGCATTGTAAGAGAGAGGGAGATGCTAGAAGATTGCTCAGTGTGACCTGACTAATGAAGAATTAAGTGCTGAAATTTATGTTTATTGATTTTGCATATCCAGAGGCTAATACAGAGTCTAGTTCCCTGATAGAAGCTATTTTTTAAATATTTTGAAAGTCTGCTCATTTTAGAGTTTCAATAGACATTTGATAATCTGGGAGATGGCTGGTGAATACAAATATTTTGAGAGTTGTCTATTGCAAAATGATAAACTAGCACAGTTTGTGATGTTTATTGCTAATTAATTACTAGTAGATGTGTAGTTTAGTACTAGAACAGGATAGTCAGTTTCATGGTGCATTTTTCACTGGTTTTTGAGGCTTTTTTGCTGTTTGTTTCTTTGTTTTTAGTTAATTGTACTGGATTTTTTTTATAATCATAGACTTATAGAAGGGTCTATGTGTTGGAATGGTCCTTAAAGACAATGTCCATAGGTAGAATTTAATCTTGTAAGAAAATTTACCTACTAATAAATTCTGTTTCAGTTGCTCTTCCCTAGTACCATCAGCTTTGAAGTTAAAGAAATAGAAGACATACATTCAATTTTAAGCTCCATGGATGAAGAACATGTTCATGCTAACTACAAATAATTTCAGCTTTTATTTAAACACTTTAGCATACCTCTCCAACATATGATGATGATAAAGCTAAAGAGATATTTTGTTAGGAATAAAAAAAATTTTAAAAAAAGTTAGGAAGCAGTTTTGAGGGTGACACAGAGGTATTCTAAGATAGGTACAGGAAACAGGAAAAACATTTGGGGCAGAAGGAAAATAAGTGGAAGACTGAAAGATATAGCTATTTCATGGATATGAAAATGATTAAATGCTCATTAGACTCTAACTCCATCTCATTGTTTCAATGGCTTTAAAGCATCATGATTCACAAAGCCTGTTATATATTTCTATTATAATGGTTAGTCATTTTAATCATCAGTCTCTAGTAGCAATGAAACAGCTGCTTGAATACTTTTCTTTCAATGAAGGATAAAGCCTGTATGATTCATGCTTATTCTTGTGCATAGTGAAATTTCCAGCGTCCAGGCCTTCTGGTGCTGAATCTATAAATTAATTAATCAAGTTGTCTTTAAACAGAAAGTTCTTGCTGGAGTTCTTTGTTGCTGCTATGCATAGCAGTGGAAGCTCTAGGTATTCTACTGAAGAGTCTGGTACATTGCTCACTCGCATCACATCTGTATCAGAAACTGCAAGCACCTGAATTAGGAAACCTACTTTCATGACTTCCAAGTGTTTAAATGAGGTAATGCTGAGAGAAGAATACATCTAATTTAACAGCATAGATTGGATGAAATTTCTGGTAGTCAAATTAAAAGATCAGGAAAAAAAATTTAAAATTGCTTTAAAGTAACAATTTATGTGTCTAAGAGTCATATCT
The DNA here is from genome assembly GCA_025920805.1 of Petroica traversi. NCBI lineage: Eukaryota > Metazoa > Chordata > Aves > Passeriformes > Petroicidae > Petroica > Petroica traversi. Next base: position 12,858,716 of record JAHLSL010000062.1, on the reverse strand, counting down.
CTTCTCTTAGAAACACAGTATTTCAGGGATATGAAGGAAAAGTTCCTCATTAAAGGCATATTTTAAAAAAGTACAAATCAATAAATCTGTAATAAAAATATTGTTTTAAAATACAATTTTTTATAATGGCAATAAAATTACACCTGTATTCTGCCCAAGAGTAACATTCTTTTCCCTTTATTATATATATATAATTTTATTACTGGAGGAAGAGGGAATATTCTTCAACCAGCACTCACTTAAATACACATTTAATCTGTCCATCAGCTGTTGCAGGGAGTAGAAATGGTAACTTCATTTAATCTATTAATGTACCCATGAAAGCCAAATCAAAGAATCCTGCAGTTATTTTAAATCTATGTTGCCTTGGCAAACAAAATTCAACCTTGGTTTAATTTGCTTTAGTGGCAGTAGTTCATTAAAAAAAATCAAAACTACTTTGACTATTTTGGACTACTTAAAAGAACAAAGATCAAATATAAAATCAAAACACGAGAAATATTTAGCCTAATATCTATTCGTATTTAATCTAGTTGAGGTTAAATTAATAATAAATTGAAATACCCATCATTATGTTTCCCGATGTATCCCAGGAGAAACTACTTTTCCATACTGAATGAAAAGATCTTTTAGATGCCTTCCTAAGCTGTCACATGCAGGGAAGAATGCAAGTTTTCTCATAAGGGACCTAAGGAACTATTTCTAAAAAGAGAAAATTTATGTTCCTGTCTTTAATCTGATGTTGGTTTATGCATTTTATATGAAACACCTCTACATCTTTTAAGGTGGCCCTCAGTCTTTATTATTACAAGTTTATATCTTAACTTTTTTTTTTTTTTTACATTCTTTCTTTCCCATAACCCAGTGGGTATTTGATTCTTCATCTAAAAGAAAAACATTTCAGCAGTAGCAAATAAAGATTTCTATCATTCTTACACTCATGTCAAAAAACCTTGCCAGTAATATTTCCTCAAGTCTTTTCTTGAAGATAATTAAGTTTCACGGTCCACTGAATAAAACATCTCCTAACTCTATAACTGCCATCACAGAAGCAGGTCTTGGCATGTCTAGTAGCACATATTTAGGTGTTTATAGCGATTGACTTTGGAGCTGCACTGTAACCAGACCTGACATTTTTTAAAACTTTTCATATTATCTACAAAATAGGAAAAATGGTTTATTGTTTCAGAACAAAGGGTCAGCCGAGTCAAGATTTTTTTTCTCTAGAAGTTACTACTACAGGAAGCAAACACATTGCTGGTAAGTGCTTCCAAGCTGTTTTCATCTGTCTTTAGCTCTTAGAATTTCTGATATGTGAGATCTATTCAATTGTTCTTGACTGATCTTTCTTATAAACACTTTTGTATTTTCTCCTCTTGAAATTAGGCAAAATTTTGCATCCAGTTTTGAAATTTGATGGCAACAAAGACATTCCTTGATCTGTTTCTACATGGATATATCCTTCTGCTTACTCCAAATTTTTCTCCTTCTCTTTAAATTCAAGGTCCTTATTTCTGGTTGTGTGATGGTGAAGAGATGACCACTGTCCATTCTGTTCATGTCACTCACTATTTGACAGATGTCTATGATATCCATTTCAAGACATCTTTTTTTCAAAGTGAAGACCTTCTGCCTGCCCAATTAGTCATCATATGGAATCTATCTTATCATTTTGCAGCAGGACAGCTTCACAAAATGTATCCCAAAAAACCAAAACCCAAAACAAAACTAAAGCTCAATCAAACAAACCGGCGCACTACAAGGTGGAGAAAACATGGATTTGTCTGGAAAATACTGTTTGTATTTTTATTTATTTATTTATTTATTTAATTTATTTACTTACTTATTTATTAGTATTTGGTTTTATTCTTTTGCTTATAATTTTTGCTTGTTCGATTGTTTTTCAACTTGTTCTTAAAGGAGACATTTTCATAAACTAACTATCATAATCCCAGTTTGCTGGTCCTGTGTGGCAAGGTCAGAGTCCATAATTTTATTTGTGAAATTTGGATTATTTTTCAGCAGGTATACGTTTTTTATTTACACTGAATTTCTTTGGCAATTTTTACTCCTGGTCACTCAGTCTTATAATGTCCTTCTACTGTTCTTCCACAAATGTGTTTTTAATTTACTCTTTCACATCTCTTGTTGATACCTTAAACAGCTCAAGTCATTGCATAGACCTCACAGAATTTTGACAGGGGAAATGTTCCATTGCGAAAGCTAATTATTTACTCCTGCCATGTTACTTGTCTTATAGTTGATTATTTATCCATCCAAGTACTTGTCCTTTTATGCCATGCTGTCTTAACATCCTTAAAAAATCCATGTGATAACCTTGTTAAGAGCCTTTGTAAACCCACAGATATCTTGTCCACATATTATCCTTACATGGATTTTTTTTTTCCATTTCAGGATAATAATAAGTCCTTTAATAGGGGAATGCCATTGTGAATCTGGGCCCCAAAACTTCTCCATAGCTTCTTAAGTCAGTGGTCTTTTGCACTCCACTACAGAGAAACTCACTGTGCTGAAGACATGTAAAAATGTCAAAATTTTGCAAATTTTTAAGCAAATAACTGAATTAAACAGGATTTTACTCAACAGAATCTCATCTCTATAATTGAAAGGAAATACAGATAACTGTTCCTTGCAAACACCTCCCTTAAAAATGCCTATCTTCTGTCAGGCTAGGAACTTAAGGGACTCAAACTGAAGGAATTGAAGTGGGACTTAATGAAATATTTTTTCTTTTATGTTAAATTAGATGTCAGCTAAACAATGGTTGTGTAAGGCATAGAAACATAGCTTAAAACCATTTGAAAGATGCAGTACCCTTTCTGAAAGGAGTTCAAGCAACAATCAAATCTTTGATTGATGCCAAATGAGAGTACATGCCAATCATAAAACAGCAGGAATACTCATCTAGGCTGTCAGGTTTCCAAGACTAACAGGGCTCCCATGCTGCTTGATGAGACTGAGGAAGTTATGTAAAACAGATTTGTGGGCTTTTTCTCTACAACAAGAGCAACAAAAAATTGCTGCTACACTGTAAAATGACAATATATAAGGTTTTTGTACAGCAGAGAAATTCTTCATATCAAATGTTAGACTTGTCAGTTACTCAAGTCAAGATAGGGACTCTTTCTAAGTGTCTGTAAGGAGAGATAAGTTTCCAAAAGCATATAAAAATTATTGCTAGATATTATCTTTTTTTAACCTAAAATTTGTAAGAAAATGATTTTGTTCCCACGTAAAATCAGATAACTGATCTCAACCATAGGGAAAAGAAATAAAAAGCATAATAAAAGTTGCAATGCCAAGAACACAGTCAGCAATGTGACTTGCCACACAGATATGATGAAAGTACATTATGACTTCCACTACGAGCAATTCTATGAATCTTTAATTTCCTGTTCTATCTCAGGGCCAGTTCTGCAAATGCTTTATCATGAGAAAAGTCCTGGAGTTCAATGAGATTGCTCACAAGGGTAAGGCAAAAGAGAAATCTGGTGAAACTTACAAGATCAAACTACAAACGCTGAAAAGATTCAGCTTTCAAGTTCTTTTGATCATGTACATACTTTTTGCCTTCCCTTTTCTTTCTGAAAAAAGTTACAACTAGAAAAAATGCAACAAAGTAATTCTAATAATTCAATACTTCTTTAGTTAAAAAAAGAAAAAAGGAAAAAAGCTTCTCAACAAGTAACATAGAAAAAAATTCATTGATTTCTCCAGAAGCTGCAGTGATGAGTACAAGCTATTTAGTTTCAATCAAGATATGTTAAAAAAGAAAATAAGCAAATTACTATGTGTTTTAGACATTTAAAGAATTTGCTGAGGAAACAATATCATTCTTTTAATCAATTAGCTAATCAAAGTAAGTACTTAAAAAAATGAAACTCTCAATATGAAGTTATTTTTCTATGCAACTTTAAAAAAGACTGTACTAGCTCATCAGATCTTATTTTTTTCTGTAATGGAGGAACCTTAATTCATATTTCTGATGTTATGGTGCTTCAGCCATAAAAATATAAATATCCGAAACTCATGTTATAAGTTTAAGAACTTAATTTTTCAAATATTACTAATTTTTTTTGTTAATTTTGGTTGGATCATAAAATATTTAATATTGCATTTCTGAAAACTTTAAACTTCATGAAATAATTTTCCTGGTATGAGAAAGAATAACTTCTAACAACGAGAAGTAGTGAACAGGCACAATTTTATTAATAAAGATGAATATATAACACTCCTTAAGTCATGAATGGCATGCAAAATAATATTTTTAAATGTGATAAAGACAATATCTTTATTGAAATGCTAATCTATATGCAACTATAATGCCACATAACAGAAACTATTTTTCTGTTAGTAGCAAGGTTTATTAGTCCATTATGTAAACAGACTCATCACTTGCCCAGTCAGTCCTAGAAAAAAAGTGTATTTTTATTCTCTCACTAAATGTTTGCTGTCTCATGCAGAGTCTAATTTACTTCAATTATAATAAACTCATAGTAGAATAGGAAAAGGGGGATTGTTGTACTCTACACTGAAGTCAGGAAAAATCTAGGTAAACTGGCATGAACAGAAAATGAATCAGGATTATATTTTAATTTGAACATTTGTGATAAACATGTCAGAAAATTTAATGGAAACTAATGATAATGTAGTACCATAATTGTTTATTCATTTGTTTGTTTATTTATTTTTAATCTCAGGACTTTTATTTCTTAAAGAATTTTAACTGCTGTTATAGACCAAGATATTTTCATTTCTCACTCTCTCTCAAAACATGATCTGAGGGCTGGAAATTGATTGACTCTTTCCTGAAAAAGATACTATTATCCACAATGCACTTTATCCCACTCCTTCATGACCAAGAGTGCTTAATACTCTGTAATTATTCATTATATTATGTAGCTAAGCAATTTTCCTAAGAATGATTAATGTCTTACTTTGATGAGACACTCTAGGATGTGTGATTAATATACCTGAATGAATGCTGTTCACATTCAGCATCAACCTCTTATCTGAAATTTGCCATCCACTATGGAAACTGATTTCAAATCAAACCAATTTCAAAGGAATTAGGTTTATACCAGAGGCAGTCAGCTGCTTTTTCCTTCAGGTCTGGACAGTCCATGAACTATTTCTATTTAGAACAATTGGAGAGATGACTGTTGAATAACAGACTTATGTGCAGAGTTTTTTCCAATAAGGATTTCAAACTTTCCTCTTTTAGTTAGAGCGTGTCGAATCTTATTTAAAAATACAGGCTTATAAGTAAGTAAGTAGAGACTATGATCCCAGTTTTAGCTAAAGAATTGCCTGCCCTGTCATCCATGACAGGGCTGTGTCCATATTTCACATATTACATATATTTCAGGAGCCTAAGTCACTGTTTTTTTGAGGAATCTCATTATCTTCAATACTTTAAGAAATTAACTCATTCTCATTAGAGAAACAAAATATTATCTGTTTCAGAATATTTCAAGAATTGAGGTGTGGTAATTAAGTATCAAATTCCTGTCAATAGAAAATTATTGCAATACAGCCACCATTCCTCTGCACAAAGTAAAAAAGGCAGAAGTGGGTAATTCCTTCTCTCTATTGAAGGTTTTAAAGCAGAGGCTTGTCTTATATGAAGCCAAACTGAATGAAATATTAGTGTAGAAAACATGAATTTTTATTAAATGCATTGCCTGAAGAAAAAGGAGGAGGAGAGAGGTAACTCCTTTATGGGGAGATGAGCTATTTTAGCTTTAAAAGGATATTGCCTTGGAAGGAAATGAGCATGAATAGACCATAAATGAAATTTAGGTACGAATAAAGAATTTATATGGAACTGAATTTCCTGAACAGAGAGGATAAAAGACCTCTTTTTTAAATGCAGCTGAATAATAATCATGTGATATCACCATGAAGGAGAGGGTGTGGGCATGATTCAAAATCTTACTTCAAATCCTACATTCTATGCTCCTCTACAGGAATATAGAAGTTATAACAAGATATGGAAGAAGCTAGAGGATGCATTTTATCACAGTATTTGATCAATCCAATCTGTATTACAGGCTGTGTACTTTATGCCACTTGTCACAGGCAACAGCATCACACATGCTTCCAACTCATAAACCGAGTCTACCCACTTTGTTTATTTTTTTATATTTTAATTAGTTTGAATAGTGTTACTGGGTTTCTCTAGATGCAAGAGGACTGATGATTTTTTCTGATTTAGTTTATTTTTTCTCTTGTAACAGCTGAAAAATAAAACAAAAAAAGGTTAAGAAATTCCCTTGCTACCTCCTGCTTTTTGCTCTTTAACATTTATTGGGGCATCTCAAAGTCAGTGCTTACTTAATTATTAAATCCATCTTTTGAAGTGTTCATAAATATACTAGGATGACACTAATTTACTGGAAGCAAAGTTTTCTTTTTGCTTGTAGGAACCTCTCTGGGAGTATTCCCCAAGAAGTTTATTATGCTGAAAGGCTTCAAGAAAGGCATTTTCATGTCAAGTTTTGGAGCACTTGGTGACAAATTGCTGTTGTGATGATTTATTTTGTTCACTGCTATCATCAGTTCTAAAAGCACCTACTATTGTGGGTTGTTTTTCAGATTGCTTAAATGTCTGCTGACAATAGTTCTGTTCTTTAGATTTATTTAAAGGAAGATGAGTTTTCTTTTTTCTACTCTAATATTTCTGATCACTACAAGTTAAATACTTGGTTTTCAAATGTATTGATTTTTATTCCTTTAAGATGGGCAGTAATGGATAGGCAGTACTTTCTTTATTTTGAGTATTGAAGGCAATCTCTTTCCAGACACAAACAATTGATGACTGTTCATGCACTGTTTTCCGTTCTTTCCTGCATGGGTCAATATTTGAACTGCTGAACACCAGGTTAGTTATGGATTTCTTTTTTAAGGGGAAATTATGGTCCAGGGACAAAGGCAGAGGAGGAGAGGAGCAAAGAGGAGACCACCTAATCACAGCTTATTAAATTTTTAAAATTTTACCCAAAAATGTATGTATTTCCATAAAAATCTATGAACCATAAAATAAGATGTATTACCATATATATATATATAAAGCACTCCAGGTACAGTTAGTCTGGGATAATGTCAGTCCAAAAAGGATTCTGGACACCCAGATGAATTCTGGGCCAGGTTTTGCTATTCATGATTGCACTGATCTTCATTGTATTGTAGTTTAAATGTTACCACCTAAATTTAGATTTCTTTAAATATGGATGATATTGCCCAAGGACCAGTTTCTTCCAGTCTAAACATGTGATTTAAGTGGATTATGGGGTTTAAAATATTAAAGAGTGACTCTTATTGACATCTTTCACAGATTACCAAATCTTCCAAGTAGGAGTAGAGGTACAAGAAAGAAGCATTTCAGATTTGATCTCCTGATTAATGGCTGGGTCAGTAAACTTTGACTGCTGCTTAATAAACTTATAACTTCCAAACCCCACAGTAGTGAAGTTTCAGAAGATAGGTTAAAGGAGGCTCATTCTCAAGCTGTCACATAAAAACATCCAGTTCAATATAGCAATCTTTGACAGTGAGATCAGACAGAACCATGTCAAAACTATCATTAACTGTCTCTTTTCCATCACTTTTAAGCTGAAAGAGTAGCTGCTTAAATGTTTTAAGAGCTGTGTGGTGCTTTGCTCCTGGCTGGGGTTAAACCATGACAGACCTTTCTGGTGCCTGGTGTGGGGCAGTGTCGATGAGCTACAGTCATCGACTGTGGGGAATCCCACCTGGAATATAAAATTATCCAGCTGTATAGCCCTGTACCAGCTTCTATGAAGAATATGAACTTTCTCCCAATGAAAACCAAAGCACTAAAAAAGGATTTAATAATAAAGAAGTCATACAAAATTATTTACGTCTTCTAGCTAAATCTAGGTACCCAATAATATTGCAAAAAATAAACTAAATAAAAATTATATATTTAGTGTACTATGTACAATTATGTATGCACAAAGCCATACAATAATTTTTGCAGACTTTTCTAATAATGCTGTGATGTCAAATGAATTTTTTAACCTAAAAAAAAAACCCAACAGATTTATTTTTCTTTAAATTAAAGTTAATATTCCATTTTCAATTTTTTTATTCAAAAACATCACAGAGAGATCAGCATTACTTAAGCAAACTGGGCTCTAAATGATCAACTTCATAGTCTGTTGCTTCTAAGAAGTCATAGCTCCTGAAGCTCCACTTCTTTGTAATGTATGTGGCATAGAGTTTTTAATTATTGCCTATCTCTACAGCAACCTGAATATGCTGTCCAAGTATGTATCATACTCCTCTTCACATCCAAGAGCAGCACACTAATTTTTTCTTGATTCTGATGTTGTATTTAATGACATCATTACTCCCAGTGTATTGTTTCCATTCATTACATTTCATTTTGAGTTTTCTACCTTTATCTTTTTAATGTACACCACTTTGGTAAAGTGCACTAACCGCTGTACTTACAAGGAAAAAATGACCTGGTTCACATAGTGAAATCTAAAAGAGGTTCTGAATATAAGCCCCAAACAGAGGATAATATTCAGCCTTTCCACAGCAGTACTGGGAATCCCCACTGTCTTCCTAGGCAGGTTCTCTTCCGTGGTTTCAGTTCAGGGGAACGAGACACTGCCTGCTAACTTGGCAGTCTGTCTGGGCAATCAAAGCAAGATTTCTACTGCCTGAAAAATTATTTTCAGTTAACAACTGCAAAGCTTAAGTCTACTTTCAGGATGTAATTTTTATTCTGTGTTTGACCTACTCAGTCTCTTTGAATGCAAAGAAATCTGATGATATCTGATATTATGGATATTCTCTCATTAAAATTAAAGATTAGTAGGTGGCAATCTCAATTTCATTAATGTTCTTTTAAAACTCAGAGTTAAAGATCTATGCATGTCTGCCATCATAGACAGTATATATTATATGCCATTTCTTACCAAAATTTGAGTGCAGGGATAATGATGTTAGGAACTTAGTACAGTTGACTCTAAATAATTGAAATTATTTTGGTCACAGTGAAGGTTGCAACCTTCATTGATCAGGTATACCACTTGTCATCAAAGGGAGGGTTGATATGTATAATTTCAGGATTTCAATTTTTTGTGGGGTATACCGAAATATAAATGCTACTAACAATAAGGTAGAACAAATTTGTTTGCTTAATTTGCTTCCCTCTACATTGCCTTTGTTTAGTTTGTCTTTCATTTTATGACACATTTGAAAATCTAAAACATCATCTTTTATTCAAGGTCAAGATAGTTTCCAGCTCTTCTGTTGATATTTTTTTTTTCTTTTCGGGTCTTTTCAATTCCTCTTTTACATTCTACAGTAATCTTTAGAACCCCCTTTTTTGCTCTTATTTTCTATAATAAAGTGAAAATGACTAAGTATAGCTTGTTTTGTTTGTTTGTTTTTCTAATGGGGTAATATCAGTAACAAGATTTCATCTGAAATTTGTAGTATGGGTTAACAAATTCATAACTTCTATGCCAATTTGTTTTGATAATCTTAACCTTATGCTACAGAAATTCCATCCCAAACAGTAAAACTATTATTTGCAGCCTCCTTGCCATTTGAGGTTTCTTAAGATAAATTATGTGAATTTTTTTTCTATATTGATATGTATAGATATATATCCTTTTCACATTATTAAGAAGCTGTGTCACACCAAGTTTGCAGCCCTCCAAAAAAAGCCGTTCTCACATTTAATAACCAGGCATACTACTTACTTGAACATGCTTGCACCTTGGCATGTAATTATTTGTTTATTTAAAGCTTTTTGTTGTGTTTTTCGGGGTGTTTTTCTTGTTGTTGTTTTTTTGGGGGTTTTTTGTTGGTTTTTTGTTTGTTTAATTGTTTTGTTTTGTTTTGCTTTGTTTGTGCCTTTCTTTAGTTTTTTAATCATTAACTAGCCCTTTGAACTCACGAGCTCACACACTGTTGAACTAAGTTTTGTTTTAATTGGTGTTTTGACATGAATGTACTTGTGTATTCTAGCTATTCTTCTTCTGTCAGCTCACCAGTTCTTTAATCAATTTTTTATTATGAATAGGAGATAGTTATCTATTCTGGTACACTACTCTTTATGTCCATGTTGCATTTGTACCAGAGTTTCTCTGTAAAGGACACTCTTTAAGAAAAAGAAATTACATAATGCTGTATTTTTATTAACTAATTTTCTTTAATATATTAATTTTAATTTCCATTATTCTTTTTGTCTTTCATTTTGTTGTTATTCTCATAGTCAAGTCTTCCTGCCCAACTTCTTTATGTCTTTTTCATATTCAGTTTCATTTCTAGTACATAAATCTTTCTATTTTGAAGCACTGTTTTATTTATATTAGTCTGTATTTTTGCTTCTCTTTACTTGTGTGGTATTTAATCAATATTTTTATGTGAGATTAAACATAGAGTTAAGCAAATGGTTTTCATTTTTTCTAAGTTGCTGAGTTTATTTTTTTTTAAAAATGAAAAAGAAAAGCAAAATATTTTCCCTAAGGCTGGTCTTTCTAAAGCAGTGTCTGAAGGCCAGTGAGATCAAGACAGCCCTTTGATTGATCAGTGTGCAACAAATCTAATCAGCCTATCGCTCTTGGCTAAATTACTGACTTTTTTTTACTCAAAGGAAACATCAATGGAAATTGCAGCAATGTTTCTAGCAGTTGGAAGTTAAAAAGTAAGACTATGCTAAAGGAAGAGTTGTTATGCACACCAGGAGCAAAAAAAAAAATCAAAATACTTCCTTTGCTTTATTCTATACAAGAATTTGAAATTATGACCAATTATAATTCTGCTAAAACTGAGCTTTGTTTTTGTTGCAGATGAGGAGGATGGACAACTTCTAGAGAAGATAGTGAGCCTTTTAAAAAGTAATTTATTTTATTTTTACTTTTTTTAAGCCGTTATTGAGCCTTCTTATTTACTGGAGGAGAGTGAGGTCTGTGAATGCCTATTTTGGCTTCTTTCACAGGAAGGAGAAAGAAGGGTGAGGAAATTATGTGTGTAATCTATTTGTTTTCCCACAAAGGTGATTGAGAAATAGAACAGGACTGCAGAGCTATAACCCTGTATCAAGGAACTAATGTCATGTTCCTAAAAACCTTTCCCAGGAAGAAAAGAAGGCGGACAGTAACGCCAAATTTTTGGTGAATGCCCTCATGCTACTGCCTCAATGACAGAGCTTATTGACAGTATATCTTCAAATTTTAGTGTAACTCCTGCTGAAAGCAATCTTAGCTTCCTGGCCAGCTCAAACAAAAAATAGCTACCACAGGCAGGATGGAGTAGCTCCCTGCACAGAGCCCCAGTTCAATGAGAAAATTCCCCACCAGGTGTGGGTGACATGACAATGATGTCCTCTTCTGATGACATCTTCCTGCCATTCACAGACTGAGTTATGGCTCTGGATGGTCTGATGAAACTTGTCAGGACCCTGTGTTAAGGTATTTTATAGGTTACAAACACCTCTGGCTTATTTGTCTATCACCCTGCAAGTCTTAACCTTGTTTCACAGGCTTGTATTATCTGTCTGACAACAGCTGATTTCACTCCTGAAGCATGTTAGGGAAGTCATTACACAGAGAAGATTGTACAGAGGAAAAAACACTTGGTTTTTTTTACTTATTATTTTGCTTCCTTTTTATTTTATCATTATTACTGAGATTACTTCAGTGACCTAACAAAATGAATATACATAAAGGTATTCATAGAAAGAAAGACCTGGTATTTCTCACACGTAAAGCTGAATGCTCTCTACTACTGCCACTACTTTATACAATGTCATGCTCCTACTACCCAGTTAAAAACACTCTTGCCAGGAATATTATCTCCATGTGTCAGAGGCTATTTTCTGAAAAACTGGAATAACTTCACCTGACAGGTTTTAAAAAATATGGAGGATACTTTCTACAATACTCAAGAATCACAGAATAAGAAAGGCTTGGATTGGTAGGGACCTTAAAGATTATCTTGTTCCGACTCCCTTGACTTGAGCAGGGATGCCATTCAACTAGAAGTGGTTACTCCAGGCCACATCCAACCTGGATATTGCTTCTGAACCTCTGGAAATGACTTTAGCAACTAAAATTTAAATTATTTGGTCTATAAGGAACAGTAAATAGTAGTATATAGAGTTTGTGCTTACATAGATTTATATTTCCTTTTTACGATCTCATGGAAAATTTACATACCACTTAAACCCAATGTCACCTGAAGTATTCATGATGTCTGGAAGCTTATTTCTGCAATTTATGGCAAATGTTTCATTAAAGTTTAGAGACCTCAATGTGCCATATATCAAACAGTCAAAGGAGTTGAACATTGCTTCTCTGGAGTCACTAGAGAGTCTTAAATTAGTTTTTCACTCATCAACAACAAATAATAAAGTTGAGCTATGGAAATTTGTTACACTGATTACTTATAAACATTTAAAATATCTTGAAATCAGCCTTTTTCTGAAACTGTTTCTTACTTTGCTGTTTTCTCATTCAGAAACTCTGTCAAATGTCCGAACATAGATCAAGCTGGCTCATTTGTATCACTCACAAGCAGAAAACAAATTCTTGATTTGTTTTGGATTTGTTGGACCATTTCTATTTATCATAACTATTTTGATAAAGAATTGAGTTCATTCAATATACTTCTTGGGGAAAAGAATCATCACTGCCCTCTCACTCCTCCTCAGAAAACCCCAAAGAAAAATATGATCTCAAGCCAACAACAGGTTGATGCATCTGAGAGAAAAATGTGATAGAAAACCAGGATATGCATGCTTTAGAGTATGCATTCTGGTAGATCAGATGTTTGGTTAGTGAACACTGTTTGATAAACAAGCAGTGAAATTATCTCTAGTGAGCTTCTCATAGTTTCATTGAAAAGAAAAAAAACCAAAACCCCAAAATAACCCCCCACACTACTCATTCAGGCTCTTTTATACTTTGTGATATGCTAAGTAGTTAGTAGCACATATTATTTAATCTAAATTCATAATGATTAATGATTGTTACTGTGCACTGCTAAAGATTGGTCACATCAGCCATAATGGGTAAATTATGTTTCTGGGCCAGTTTTGACATACCTGGAATTGAAATAGATTTTTTTTTCTTGCATATTTTTTTACAGTCTCTTCACAGCTGTATAAAGTAAAACAGGCAACAGGCTGTGATTCTCCTTACTTCTGCTGCTTTCTGTGACTGGATAATGCCACATGAAATAAAACACAGCTTGAAATACTTTCTGCTAAAGTGAGGATTACCATGGTTTGCTTCATTGAAATCATCTTGCTCTGCAGGAAGTAAAGCCTTCTGACAGCTGTCTGTTTCTCAGGAGCTAATGGCCAAAGCCACTTTCATGTTTCCAGTTTTTTGCTGAAAGCCATGCAGTTTAGCAGAATAATAAGGCACCAAAGCATATGTCCCTTGACCACTCAGTGCTGTTGATAACAAACCAAACTGCAAAGTATGATTCCCTGGGGAAATCTCAAACACCTGCAACTGAGAGTGTCTCCTCAGAAATATGTGGATTATGATGAAATAACTCCGTTACAGGACAATCTGTCAAAGGTGCATGAAAGACTTTTTTTATTTGTCTTAATCTTTTATGACTTTGTGGCTGTAATTTTGGCCTCCAGATTTAACATGCAACTTCTGTAGTGTGAGATTTCATAATTTTTGTGAGGTTTATATATGTATTAATTTCTTAAAGCCACTAATGAAAGGGCACAGCTTCCATTCTCTTACACAGAGTGATTCCCTACACTTCCACAGACATACATTTTGCACTGAAATAATTTGGCTTTTTTACTTTTGTTTTTTTTCTTGGTATGAATCAAAAGTCTGCAAACAAGATGGAATTAGAATGCATAGGAAAACAAACAAAACAAAATAAAAATAGACTAATCCTGTTGCTGTTTTATAACCAGTTAATAAAAAAATTGGGATTGGGACAAAATGAGAGGCTAACCAAAATGCTTAAGTGTATTAGCCAAATTACTTTGGAGAAATAGAGAATCAAATTAAATTTTAGTATGGAAGGTTTCAAAATAAAATATACTTCATTTTTTGATCAAGAAAAAAATTGTTTTCATTGCCAAGTAAAGAATTTTGTGGAATATTTATATTAGCCTTTTCATTTTATCAGCTGAATTTCTTGGAAGAAACTTGTCAAACTAATTTGACAAAATACTTTTAACTAATTCTGAGAGACTTGTCTATATTTCCCTTTCTGACTATATTTTTCTCCATGTGTTACACACACAAACACACACACACACAAACACACACACACACACACTCACACACACTCACACACATACACACACAAAACTCCTCCCTCCCCCAACCTAAATGAGTCTTCCAGAACTGACCAACTAAATATATCTCTATAGCTGTAAATTGCATCATAGATTGTAAAGCAAAACATTTCACTAGAAAGGAAATGCTCTGACAAGCCATGAGTTTTTTGTTTTTTGGTTTTTTTTTTCTGGAATATAAGGAAAGCAGATTTTTTTTCTTTCATAACAACTAAGAACCAGTTTTTGATTATGCACATTTTCAGATTTCTTATCTGTTATTGTGTCTAAATAACTGTGCTGACCTCCCTCATTAATACATTATATTTAAGTTCTATAACAGTTGTGTTAAAGTGAAAGTTCTCCGAAGAAACCTCTGGTACAACTCAATTGATTTTCAAGGAAAAGAAAATCCTCTGAAGCATGTCACTCCTTTAAAGCTTGAAATGAGACTGGGAAGCATACACTGCCTACTAACCAACAATACTTTTTGTTTGTTAGACAGGCTCCTCTTGCTGCTGAAGATTGCTTTAGAAGAATCTAAGTAGTGTTAAGGCGAGATTGCAAGAAATGCAATTATATAAGAATTTTGAAGAGTAAAATCATGAAAAAAAGGATCAAAGAATACATTATACATAAAAATGTGTCATTACATACAAATTAATCTATACTTTCAAAAGACAGGTATTTTCAGTGGTATGGATATTGTGCAGAAAAACCAGAATTTACCTGAAAGCACAAGCAAGGAGTTAATTTGAACACACTCAAGCTGATCACTCTCTGATCTGAAGGAAATAATCGGTTGCCTAGTGCATAAATATAATCAATCCACTGGCAAAGATGAGTGGGATGAAAACCAATGCTGCCAAGGAAGTGACAAGTGGCACGAAGAAGATGAAGTGGAGGGTATATTCTATGTGGAGAGGAAATTATTCTTCTGGTACATCAAACTCTTATATCAGTTTGATGAAAGTGCAAAGTAATTGATTTTAATGATACGGAGTGATTTAAAATGAGGTTACATGCTTTGCCTTACAAACTGCACAGCACTGCCACTTTTTAAGTTTCCTAAGACTGATTTATCTCCATTTATCTTCCAAATAATTTTTCTACAGCTTTGCACACAACAGTATCATAATCCTTACTTAGGAACACAGGGTGAACTGCCAAGAAGACTCTACAAAATAGCACTGTATCATTAATTAGGCAGGTATAATTTAAGAAACAGAACAATTTATCAAAATTATTTTTCCCTTAATCATTGAGGGAATTATTATAATATTATAAAGATATAGAAGGATTGTAGCTTCTGATTTTTAATTTGATTGATTTTCTTTTGTTTATGCACTTTCAGAAAAAAGTAAGTTTTAAGAAAGTGAAACATCTGAATTTACCCTGGGCATGCAGGGGACAGCATTATCTTTGTGATAGGACTTCAGAGGAAATAAATATTTCTCTGAATTATCAGAATATTAAAAAATTACAAAAGAATTTTCAAACTTAGGTGTTGTTAAGAATTCTCTTTTCTCAAAAAAATACTAAATACAAGTTTGAATTCTCCTCTTACACTGTGCTGACTTTTGTGTGAAAAGTTTAAAATACTTTTCACTTGTATGATAACATTTGGAGTTAGGCTTATTTCAAAAGAAATGTTCTGAAGAAGCAAAAAGTTAAATTCAAAGTCTGTGTTTATGAAGTAAAATGAGAAGACAGTTCTGTTTCACACAACTTACTATGATCGATTCCTTCCATTTTTAAAGATTGCATAACCATTTAATGTGCCAATATTCTTGAAGCCTTAGGAACAGGCACTGCTATCGATGTTGATGTTGTTGTTATACTAAAAAATCATAGATAATTCAGCTTATAAAAATGGAGATGGATCATTAAATTAAAACTAGGACAGATGAGGAAAGAAATATTTTAAGTTTCTTCATTTTAAAAGGCTCAAGGAGACAAAAAGTGCTATTTCAGCTTTTTTTTTTTTTTTTTTTGGAACAGGTTCTTTGAAATGAAGAAGAATGTAAAGCTGTATAATTTGCCTTTTTAATTTTGTTGAAAAACAAACAGACAAACAAAACCGTACAATTAGTCAAATCCATGTGTTTTTAACGCATAGTTAAATACAGTTACTTTTATTTTATCAAGACTGTAAGTTGGGCATGGAAAGGTGGTTATTGATTTTCAAATGTGGTAAGTTTTACACATTGGTCAGATAGCATTTGCATGCTTCACAAAATAAAATACATTGTTCCTACTCCTCTCATTCTTGCTTCTAAATTATTAGCTTATTTTTTACTGCTGCATCAAAGTAGAAAAACCAATAAAAGGATAGAACTACTTCTAAATCTTTTTAATGGCTATTTATAATATGTACAAGTAGAGATGTATATCTTTGTGTCTCAGACTTTAGACTGAGACACCATACACCCAAAGCTACTCACTGTAATGCATTTCCTAATATTTTAGGAATATTATCAAAATAATCTAAACTGAGTAGATTAATTCTGGTTTCAAAGCACATCTAAAATATTTGATAAAGCAGAAATCCTAAACAGGCTTCTGAGAGAATCTGTGAACATGAAGCACTTGGATACGTACTTCCAGTTGAACATGTGGTTATTCTCTGGTGGAAGAGGGCAGAAGCTGACTACATGGGGGGATCTGTTGAAAGGGATGCCTCCTCCTTCCACAAGATTTTGAAGGATGTACAAATATATGAAATTTGCAAATAATAACTATTACTATTGCACTGTCTCAAGGAATGAATTATGGCTTTTCTAGAATACATTCAATCAACAATTGCGGAAAGTGTTTAAGGAACCACTAAGTTAAGACAAGAGATTAATAAATAGGTAAGGAAAAATTGCCCTCTTGCAAATTTGAACACTATGGGGAACCATATTATCTATTTAGCAGTGATAAAATTATACTGAGAGGCAATTTTTAAGTAAAAATCATGAAAGATAAAGATTTTAGTAATGTGAAGCAGAACAATATAACTGCTAGGATATCTTCCCTTCTGCAAGCAAACTAGACCTCTTTGTAGCATGAATCACTTCTTTGTTATTGCACCAGTTTTGAGCACAGCAAGGTGTCTTAGAGGTATAAAATTCTGTGACAAAAAGAAAGGTGAAAAAAGTGTGAATTAAGTAAGAGAAAAAGAAGCTAAGAATGGGTTTTTTTCAGATACAGAAGGAATTTCTTGAAATATTAGAATGAAACTGCTGCCCAAAGCATTCAATATACAGTTGGGTCAGGATAAGGAATAAAACAAATGTTAGAAAATCAGCAAGTACTGAGTGAGATGGTCTCAGATCAGACATCAATGAAGAGTCGCATCAATCAGCTGCCTGTGTTGCAGTTAATCATAATTATGTACTCTCAGTGTGCCAAATTCCTGTAAGAATTACAGTAACATTCACTGAACTTGTATGGATATGAAGCACAAATTATTCTGAGAAAAGAATCATGACTGGCTTCCTCTTTTGAAACTGGATATGTAGGACTGGAATGCTATGATAGATGATATACAGTGTGAATAACACAAATAATGAGTGATCTTAGAGGTACACGGTACCCTGGATTACTTTTTTTTTTTTGTATTATCTTGTTAGAAGACTGCTGTGGTGGGAAGGCTAAAATCTGAGAGTATTTTAGAAAATAAGAAAGTAACAACTTTTTTCCCCTTCAGATAAAAAATTGTCTCAGTAGAAGGAGAAGCACAAAAACTTATCTGATACACAGGTTTTAATAAAATTATTTTTGATACCTCCAGCTCAAACGTATTTTGATATGTATTCTGTGACCAAATTATTAATCTTGGACCAAATATTAAAGACTGGAACTATTAAAAAATTACTACAGTTAAATTTGTCTTTGAAATAGAATTTTTTGCCTTTCCAAAAGTTCGTAAGTGAAGGTGAGTCACTGAGAAGATTAATAGTTAGCATTGGTATCTGCACTAGATTTTACTGGGTCTGAGACTGATAGAAAGTGGTCAGAAAGAATGTATTTTCCTGTATTATCATAATTTTTCTTTTAAATCTTCAATTTTGTGGCATTTTTCAAAGCAATCATTTAATTTTAGGTGTAATTTCACAAGGAAACTAAGAAGTTCCATGAAGAACTTTTCAACTTTTCACCTTTATGTATTGCAGATAAGCATAAATAAATTTGTACACACCTGAATGTGACTTAAATGAACATAAATAGACATAAAATTCAATATAATAAAATGTATGCAAGCCTCTTAAACAACATCACAGACAAAAATTAAGACTAACTACACCAAAAGAAATACAAGCCTTTACAGAGAAAAGTCATGCTAAATAATAGGAGAGACAAAGAATTCATCTTTGATCCTTTAATTTGAATGTTACAGTTCCAAAAATTACTGCCTACTCCTGCTTGGATAATCACTGGAAACATTTCTGTTTTTATGTTTTTACTGTGATTAGTATCAGAGGATACTGCCTATCTTAGAGCTTTTTGGTATTATGACCATAAAAGCAAGCAATGATCACCATAACGAATAATTATATTCTGCCACCTTTACTCCCGCTGACTAATAACTACAGTGAATTTTAATATTTGAGACATGTGAAGAAAATCAGTGATTAACCATATGTAATTCTTCACTGCCAAATTAGCTCAGGATTAAATTCCTATTTTTTAAACAGACTTTGCAATTATTTGCTTCTAAAAAGCACTACATTAAACATAATTTTATTTATCATTACACAGTAAGACTTTGACAGTACAGGAAGACTTTAGAAAATGGAGATGAAACATTTGAATTGCAAAGCTGAAACACATTATGCCATTCTGTGGATGCTGTCATTCAAGCAATGCTGTCATGGATCAACACAGGTTGATCTCCTTAGAAAAAATATTGAGTTACAGGAAATTGAGATCACTTTATTTCTGAATGACAATATCCTTACAGGGACACTAATGTACTTATCTTCTCTACTGGAGTCAAATTCTGAAAATTTCCATTTAGAACCACCTTAAAGGATTTACAGAAAAGCCTTAAGAACTATTCCAAGCATCATAGAAATACGGGAAAGAGCTCAAGTTTGTCTGTGGGGGTTTTGATGGGTTTCTTTGGTGTTTTTTGTTACTGTTCATTTGTTTGGGGGGAGTGTTTATTTGTTCTTTTGTTTGGTTGGTTGGGTTTTATTTAAAAACTTGCTTTAGAAGTTGGAATATAAGTTCACAGTTATTCCAAATAGGATGTGATTATTTTCTACTCTTAAAATTTATAGATATATTAACTTTGGTTCTACTAGGTAATTAATATGTGACTTTGTTGAATTTTCCAGCAAATGTATCCAACATTGTCACTTAATCACAGAATCTCAGAATCAAAGAACAGGCTGGATTGGAAGCAGACCTAAAGGGTCATCTAGTCCAACCTTTCATGTCAAAATCACAAGGAAAGATGGTCCAACACCCTCTCCAGCTGTAAAGTGTCAGATGTTGGGGAATGATCATCACCCAGGGGAAATTATTCCAATGGCTAATTGCTCTCTTTTTGAAAAATTGTCCTCTTGCATCTAATCAGAATCTACCCAGGAGTAATTTGTACCTATTGTCCCTCATCTTTCCCAAGTAACTTCTTATAAAAAAGGGAGTCTTCTCTTTTGCAGCCCCTCTTTAAATACTGGAAGATCATGACAAGGTCTTATTTTAGCCTTCTTTTATCAGGGCAGAAAAACCCCAATTCTCTCAGCCTTTCTTATGGCAGGCTTCCAAGTCCTTAAAGGGGTTTTTGTGGCTCTTCTCTGGACTCTTGACAGCCTCCCCATACCTTTATTTAGTACCATGGAATCACAAAATTTTGTGGGTAGGAAGAGATCTTAAAGATATTTAGTCCTATCCTTCCCCCCCCCTCCCCACACTTTGGGATTGGACCTTCCAGTAGACCAGGGTATAGTTTAACACCATCCAACCTGGTGTTAAACTATTTCAAGGATGGAGCATCCATTCCTTCTCTGGGCAACCTGTTCCAGTGCTTCATCACCCTCTCAGTAAAGGATTTCTCCCTAGTATTTTATTTAGACCTACTGTTTTGCAGCTTAAAGCCTTCCCTCCCTGGTCCTGTCACTGCATGTCCTTGTCAAAAGTCCTTATGAGCTCTCTAGTACCTTCAGGCACTGGCAGGTTGCTAAAAGGTCTTCCTGGACCCTTCTCTTCTCTAGGCTGAACAACCCAAACTCTCTCAACCTGTCTCATACTAAACAGGTCCATGTCCTTACGTTGAGGATCCCAGACCTGGATGCAGCATTCCAGGCAGTTGTCTCATCAGAGAACTGCATTTTGGAGTCTTATTCTTGCTGAAACCTGTGGTGAAATTTATTGGCAGGTTCTACTATCATTTTAGACTTTGTACAATGTGCAGGAGAAATACGAATGGAATTATAGGTATAATGTATGACCTATGGGAGATCCTCACCCTTTAGTAGAGGCAGATAGAACAGATAAGGTACATCAACATGTTACAAATCCCCTATATGCAGGCCTTCAATCAAATTGGATCACATGTTCAATTCAATAGAGAATTTACAGACTCAAACTATCCATGTAGAAAATAAAAATGTGAATTTATTTTCTTTTTTTTATTAGAGTTTCTTGATTTATTGGGAAGTCATGAAAAAAAAAATAGACTCCTTCTTTGTGAAGAACTTTATTTACCTTATGAAATCTACTGTTTCTTTGAGCTTTTTTTTCATGAATCAGCTTTTGACTAGGATTATATCTCAGGGGTGAAATTAAGGAATGTTAAAATTGACATTCCAAAGCCAAATGATAACTTAACCTGGTTTAAGCTTGTGTATTCCCTTCTAGTGATTGGGAATATCCACTGTCTTGATGGTGAGCAAGTTTGGTACTAGGAAACACGTTGATATTGCAATTGAAGCGTGTCTTCCAATTGACATATTTTGTTAAATATCATATTTGTATTGTATTTTCATCACATTTTTATCACTCTTCTGAACTGGAAGTCCTCTGTAACATCAATGATCTTCAAATAAGTAATCTTGATATTAAACCTTGCACCCTCCATGTATGGAATATCTAAAAGAACCTGGTCAGTTGCTATTGAGCCGGGGCAGTGTGTCATTACATACTGTAATTTTTTGGTCTCATATCTCACCGTGAAAGGTTATTTTCAACACAGCACACTACCCAAGTTTTGTGTTACCAAGGATGTGTTGTTCAGCAAGTTCTACTGACCTTAAAAAAGACTGCAAGAAGAATGCAGAGAGCTTAAGTATACAAAATGTTTATCAATTGTGTAATACTCAAAGGATACTAGATAAAGTGCTCATATGACCTTCCCTGATGACAGAGTCTTTTCTGGCTAACCTTTTGTCAGATTGTGAAGAGCATGGTCAGCCCCTCTTCCAGACTGTTGTGTTTCCAAACAGTCTTACGCTTTTCTTTCCTGGGATTCTCCTTGAACCTTGGAGAAACTAACAATCCTGTCTGGGCACTCTGTAGTTTAGCCTTTCTCACTTGGTAGAGTTCACCCTTCTGAACCTTTTTGCCACTCACTTTCACAACTTCATGGTCTCTTCAGAAGTCTGACTCAAGGTGACCAGACAGTTCCACAGCAGGGCTAAGGCCTGGGGTGGCAGGGAGATGAGCTCCTGGGAATGGGAGGGAGCTAATGGAAGGCTTTACAGAGTGATTTCAAGATGCAGAAATTTCTAAAGTAAATCATGTCTTCTCCTGACTAATTTGTTACTGATTTGTAACATTTATTGCATTTCATATTCTTTGATTTCATTGACTGCTGAGGTTCTAAATGGGAAATTTGAGAAAAATACTGAATGTGTCTCAGATTTTCAGTCTCTGAAATACTACTAAAATGACACTTCTCAGCTGGCCAAATGCCACTATTCACTTCCAGTGTACCATAAGCAATTCAAAGTATAGTACTAGCATCAGTGGGAATAGAAAGCTGACCAAGACTTTACAGTTTCCATAAAATCCTTGATTCATTTGTATAAATTGTTTTTATAAAAACCTGGCAGGTTCTGTCTAAATCATAAGGGAAATATTGATCTTGCTTTCATGATTTTATAGCTGAAGAAAATGTGCCACATAGGAGGGGAAAAGGTGTTTGAGCAAGTTTTCATCTTACTTAAATGGACTATATTTTAATGGTCAGAATCAAATTCACACAAAAATTAAAAGAGAGAGTATTTTCTGTTTTCTTCCAGAGTGAGTGTAAATGAGCAAACGTGGTATACCAATTATAATGCAATAATTTGTTAGTTTTTTATTACTTCCACTGGCAAATTTCCTTAAGTTTTTATTGTCTTGCAGGTCAGGAATAGAGTGCGGATAGAAAAGCATTTTATGTAGAAATTTGTATTATAAAATAGTGTATTAGAATATACTTATATAAATTATATTTTTCTGGGGTTTATTTTTACATAAAATGGTATTAAGTTAGACAATTATTATCTAAATAAGCAAAATTCATACTGTAAAATAAAATTTTAAAATCTGGATGAACTCAAAATTTCCAAGTATTCATTCTTAAAATTCCTAGTGTAGTTTTTGCAGTGCTGTGGTTTAATTTCAACCAGCAACTAAGAACCATGCTCCATTTATTTACTCTGCCATTCCCCACCCCTCACAATGGGATGGGGAGGAGAATGGGAAAAGGGTAAAGTGCATGGGTTGAGATAAGAACTGTTTAGCAATTGAAATGAAGTACAATCATCTACTACTACTACTAATTGCAACTGGACAAGAGAAGAAAAAGAGAGACAAATAAACTCAAGGGAACAAAACAAAACTATGATACACTCTTCAGCTTCTCACAACCCTCCAATGAATGCCAAGTCTGTCCCTGACCGTGATCAGTCCTTTCTGGCCAGCTCCACCAGTTTATGGACGAACATGCCTTTCTATAGTATGAACATCCCTTTGAGTTTGGCTCATCTGTTCTGTCCCCCCTGGGTTCTTGTACTCCTACTCACTGGCAGAGCATGGGAAACTGAAAAGGCCTTGACTTGGGGTAAGCACAACTTAGCAAAAACTACATCAGTGGATAATCGATATTATTTTCCTCTTCAAACCAAAACACAGCACTGTTTGCACCCGCTAATAGAAAGAAAATTAAATATAACCCTGGCTCTATCTGTCCAGCCAAAACCAGGACACATGATTTTTGTGTTTTTAATCAAACAACCCAGAGAAAAAAATCATTAAAGAAATAATATGTATATCAATTTAGTTCCCATTATTTCTATTGATTTAGATACAGACACATTTATAAAGATTATTTGCTATTCACATTTATTAATAACTTGGAAAGCTACTCACAGCTTGCCTGATGCATAAAATTAAATGTCTGTATATATCTGTATTTTTTCCTCTCTTAAGTGAATCTTACAACAGTAAGCTGGTGTAGCTGGAATAATAGAAAACACAACTAGAGTCTGATAGCTGAGAAAGAAGATAATGGTTTAAATAAGCAAACTGTACACCTTTTAATCTTTTTTTTTCTCCTTTGATCCAGGCAGTCTTCTGTATCTGGCTCTTCTCGCAGTTAATGACTGCTTTCAAGTTTTCTTGTTCACTCACATAGAACAATCTTCCTTAGATTCCATAGCATTTAGCCTGGATTATCCCTCTTCTTAAAGCATTGCTTCTTTTCCCATCTGATAGGATTCACATAGTAATTCTTTCTACTGATTCTGCTTGACACATCTGGAAACAGTAATTATTAAAAAAAAACCCAGAGGGAAAAAAGCCCCACAAAAACAAAAAAAAAAATAAACCAACTGAAACAAAAAACAAACAAACAAAAAAAAACCCCAAACAGAACAAGTTTTGCAGCTTTGCATATGTTTTTCCTTGATTATATGAAAATATATGTGTTGACCATTTATTTAAACAGTAATGTCTCCTTGACACTTTCCAGGACGTATTAAAAGCCAGTTTAAGGTCTGTCAGATATAATACATTTTGCATTGAATGAGTAAGTCATCATTGACTTATCCTATCCTGGGACAAACAGCTTCCTTTTTTCAAAATTTTTGATGTCACTTTCTTGCTTCATTTATGAACAGCCCACAAAGTATATCTGGATTTTTCTTTTTGCTTGCAGCAGTCAATTCACAGCTTGATTTTCTTGGATACTTTGGCAGTCTGAAATCACAGACAAGGTAAGTCTATATTCTCATACATATTAATTTTATATTAATTTAGGATTTCACACACATAGTGGGATCTGAGTGGTTTTTATTCATCCTGACCATTTCTCTCTGAATTTGCAGCACGGGTAACACTGTCTTGCAAGAGTCAAGTTCATTCTTTGTCTTTAGCCTTAAGCAAACTGCCAAATAACCAACCAACAAACCAATCAGCCCCCTATTTATCTACCTTTGTCACAGAAACATGGGAAGGTTTGGATTTCTTTTTTCATTAATAGATTATTCATGGTACGTTGTAACTTCTTTTTTTCTTCAATATCATATTTTATTCTATTCCGTTAAAATACAGTCCTGGAGAATTTTGTTACTATTGTTACTTTGGGTTTTTTAAGCTTGAAACACTGCTATTTAGGTTTATTATGATTGACAGGTAATTAGTTGCACTCGGGTCATTCACCTGGCTTTTAACTTCTCAGTCTATGAAGGGAAGGAGGAAAAAATATATATATTTTCCATATAATTTCTATCTCAAGAGACGGTCCAAAGATGAGGGTAATTTCTTTTCAAAAATTTTATAAGAAAAAAATTATTGCCTTTTAATTTCCACGTCAACAGTTTGATGAATTGACAAATTATAACCAGGTAGTAAGATTATTTTAAATGAAAGGCAGTTCTGTAAGTGTGTAGTGTTTAAATTTTTACACCTGTACGTCTGATTCATTCATTTTTACTGTGTAGTTGAGGACAGAAGGTTAAACTATAGCAGCAAGATCAGTAAAAAGATGTTTGTTTCAAATAGCCATAGATGAACCTTTCTGAATAATTAACTGACCCCACAAAACAAAAGAAAAAACTCCAAAATAAGATGAGATTGGGTTTTTTTATTTGTGAAGGTTAGAATAAAGTAGTAAACAAAATATTGCAAAATGTTTTATTACATAATTAAACTATATTTTCCATGTACTGCAGGCTTCTCTGATGGTAAAAGCTTTCCAATTTTCAGACTGCAAAAACATAATTTCATTTTGTGCAGAAATGTTCTTTTAAATTGATGCTTTGTAAAACTGAGAGAAGATAGCATTTAAATTATAGTCAGTTGCAAATTAGTGTATTCAGATGTAAAATAGTTTTCATTTAAGGGAAAGGTGCATCTCTTAAATGTTAAGAAAAACACTTAACGGCTTTGGGTACACATACCTTGTGCTGATGCTTTACCGCGTAATAGTCAACATTTGCTTATTTTCTATTTCAGAAGAAATAGAAATATATCAAAACATTTAGTTTTCTTCCTTAAAAGACAGCTGAAGTAATTCTTTCTTTATGGACAATTAAAGAGAAAAAGTGAAAACAAAAAATAAAATTAATAATAGTATTAGAAAGCAGAAATAATTATTTTTTAAAACAGCATTTTTTACTTTCTCTCTTATCTTTACTTCTCTCTTATCAATACTTAGGCAGTGTATAGAAAGTATAAACTTATAGCATATTCCAGTTTATTACAGTGAGGCATTTAGGAGAGATAATCCTTGGTATTAGAGAAGAAGGGACTTCTAAATTCTGAGAGAAAAACATAAACAATTTATGTTTATGTTCAGTTTCAGGAAAGATCTGGAAGTGTGGCTGAAAGATGTGTATTTAAAATTATTCAGGAGGGAAGACTGCACATCTAAGATCTTTGGAAGACCAAAGTATGAGTTTATGTGTTCCTATAACCAAGGACCATAGACTTCATCTCTGTCTTTGACCAGGGAATCAGAGGAAAATCCAACTTCAAGCAAAAGTGAGGTATGATCACATTAAGCAAACTTGAGGCCACGTAGAAAAATTTGGATAAACTCTGAGAGCAGAGTTCTTTACATTTACATTGTTCATGCTTGCTTATAGCTACACCCAAGGATGTCAGTGATCAAGTGAGAAAATAGGAAATAAAGAGTTTGCTACTTAAATATGTGCATATGTGTTATATATGCAAATGCCTACAACTAGTGTAAGATATATATGGTTTCTCTCTTTCTTCAGGATCTAGTTAAACATTATTATTCTGAAAAGTAATGTTCTTAATCTTCACCTTGGCATCAAAGAAATATATAGAAGTGTTTTTTCACTAGCATTTTATTCTTGCTTTTTCTAAGCCCCTTGGCTGTAACCTTTAAGTGAGGCTGTTCAAAATTACTCTGCAGAGTCATTCATGCTGCATGGCTTTTAACCTGTTTGTTTTAAACATGAAATATCTGTAGCTTTTAATATTCCTGTCACATTTCCTTGTCTCTCAGCGTGAAGTTCATTATCCTATGCAAGATAAATTAGCATAAAGACAGCCAATTTTAACTGAGCATCAGCCTGAAAAAACTGAGGAACCGAACTATCAGTTTCATGCATGGGTCCGTGTCATGGTATGAGTCAGATAAGCTTTAGATGAGGATCAGCAGACCAGCACTGATATTGTTCTTACTAGTTCAGCAGCCAGGTTCAGTGACTTTTAAAAGATTGGGTTCTCACAAACAGCTCTTCAGTGTGGCATCTTGCAAGAAATCTGACCAGAGCTTCTTGTTTTATTTTGCCCTCGGTTACATCTAATTTTTCTCTCAAATCTAACAGGTATATGAAAGAAAAAAAAATCATTAATGAGAATTTTAATAATGAAAATTTAAAACGTTTTTATTTAGTTGAATTTAATTTCTTCCCAACACCACATGAATGCATTAGACAAGAAATTAGTCTGCTCAGTTAAAGGCTTGAATATGATAAAAAAGTATTTGCTGGGAAAAAATAGAGTTCTAGATATCTGAAAAAGTTTGTAAATGAAACCATGCAAATTGGAGGACTCTAATAGTTGTGCTAAAACATGCATTCTTTATCTCCATGGAAATCTCTACTGTCTCCATCTGAGAGGAAAGGAACAGCTGGCAAAATCAAAACCAGCATTATCCCTTCAAAATCAAGAATAATACCCTGTGCACAATCAACTTTCCTGGAAAGAAAAATGCTTGTTTGCTCAAAAGCTAATGAAGTGCACATGCCTCAAAATAACAACTGGGAAGTCAGAAAGTGCCCTAAGCTCTGCCAGCTCTGCCAGTGTCACAACACAGGGCTCTCCCTTGACAGTAACTGTGATTACTAGGCAGACTGAACAATTAAAATCAAAAATGATTGATGCTTATTCAGAATCCTCACAAAAGGTTGCCCTTGACATGGACAGCTTAGGATATTCAGCTAATAAACTTACAGTGCCTATGGTTTAGCAGACTCACAGTGCCTTAGCAAACTGAGGGCCAGAAGATGCTCCCCAAGTACCTAAAATTTATAATTGAACTTTGGCAAGACATTTACTTCAAGTAAATAACCTCCCACTGGTCTACCCTCAGTGTTATCTGAAGGTGCCTTGTGTATTGACAGCTGTCCAGCAATCTGGAATTACTGAAATTTTGGCAAAAGAAGCATTCCAGCTTCTATGGTGAATGAGCAAATTAGAGGTGCTGAGCCAATAACCCCTTCACAGTTTGACTTCTATTGGGTGCAGGCATAATAAAACAATTTGATTTTCACTATATCATTAGGAAATTGGGATCATGTCTTATGTTTTCCTTTACTGTTTCAAGTACTAACTGTTAGAATGATACACAGGAAAAAAAACCCCAAAACTCTATAAACTGACACAGAAGCAGAATTTCTACCAGTCCGACTGTATAATTTATCCTTGTTTGCACAGGCTTTCACAGCTGCAGAACTGCTTACCTGGAAAGATACTATATTTAGAACTGAGAAGTAGGTTTTGGTTTGCCCTTTTTAAGGATAGATCTGGGCAAATCCCTGGTATTAAATTTTACATCTTGGCACAATTTTATGAGGAGCTGTTCGAGTCCTCCCTTACTGAGAAAATGGTAAGGGAAAGGGCTTGGAAAAAGGGAGGAGAGTTTCCTTCAAATTCTAACCACAAGAACAATGAGATTGAGGGATTAATGGACTGATAGAATTACAGAACTCTGGAACCACAGAATCAGTCAGGTGGAAAAGTATTTCAGGAAGTCTGTACCCCAAGATCTGCTCAAGCAGGAGCAACACTGAAGTCAGAAACAGTTGTTTAGTTCTGCACTGAGCCTGATTTTTAAAACCTCCAAGAAAAGAGTCGGAAAAATCTCTATGGGTAACCTGTTCCAACTGTAGTTTCCATGTAAACAGTGATTGGAGGAAGATGTGAGAAACAGAAAATGTAATTGTTAAAGGAAGATCATTTATGATTATGGTCATTTCCACGATTGTTTGATTTTTACATTTTGTTTTACATCTTAACTGTATTGTCTGATTAAGGGGCTGGTCTTCTTTGTGTTTGGCTTTATTGTTGCTGTTGTTATCCTTGTTGTTGTTGCTGTTCATTGAATTGTTGGGGGCTGATTCTGGAACAAAGATGACGTCCTGTAATAGTGTAGGCAAAAGGATTTTTGTCATAATAAATGAAAATTCTATTGATACAAACTCTAACTCAGGATAAGAAACAGATAAATCTTTATAAGGGCACTGTTAACTTGCAGTTCAATGCAAGAAAAAGGACTGTATTTTAACTTAAGCATTCATAAATTGTACTGATTAAAGAACTTCATTTTTTATGTGACATAATAAAAACTGTATTGCCATAAACACTGTGTTGCCACAACAATACCATCTGAGAAACTTAAATCTGTAAATCTTGACGTTTCATGTTGTCTGGCATGTCTATAAACATTTTGTACACTTTAACTTTTACAGGCTGTATTTAACAGATTATTGAAATCAAAACAAGTTTGTGTAGGGAGGCAGCTGAGAACCTTCTGGTTATTTTCACAGATTTTTTTGAGTAAAATAAGCAGTAAAAATCAAGGCAATGTAAGAAAATATAATACATTGTTAAAAACAGCTGCACAAGTGAATTAATTGCCACAGGTTCCATGCTTTAATTCTATAGATATAAATTGGATATGGAACTACAACACTGATACAAAGTGTTAGACTTTTAAGTTAATTGGGTCAAATAATAGACCTTGAAACAGATGACAAAATTGCAGTTTTCATGCAGTTTATGACATACAGGTATATGTATTTTGAAGACTTCATTAAGGACCAGAGTTGCATGTGTCTGCAAGACTCTCCTGCTGATTTTAGCCTATTACTCTATGACCTGGTCATCCAAAACTGTGACACTGTGTTTTACGCCCTTTTTGCAGTTTGTGTCAATTGCATTGATTGACAAACCTTACTGAAGCCCTGCTTTCAGTGGTTGTGAGCTTTTATGATTCCTCTGCTCATATGTGAAATTATCATATAAATAATAGGGGTCTATGAAAGAATTACCAGTGACTTACACATCTCCTGCTGAAATCCCACATGAGTGTCCAGTGTCCAGAGAAATTCTTTGCTTGTAACTTATGTTACATTTAAAAGTTGAGACAATATTGAGCTGAAATAGACTTTATCATTCATTCAGTTTAAAATTCTCATGATATAAAGATGATGAAATAATTATTCTTGCAGTATTGGAATGATGGGCAGTGATGCCTCTTTGAAAGATTTTTACATCAGCAGCTTAAGTGTGTCTAAAATGGATAGCAGAGCCATGGTGCTATAACACAAGGGGGAGTTCAAACTGAAAGTGTCTAAAAGATAATATAAATTGAAGGGAGAATGAAAAGAGATAAGGAAGAAGCAGAAGAAGATTAAGGCTTCTCAAAATGATGATACATTCTAGTTCATTCAGAAACTGTCCCCAAAATAGACGCCTAAATAAAGTGTGCTGACAACCTATGCACTTCAAAATATAATGGACAATTGCTTAGAAGGCAGTTTTGCAAATGTAGAATTTTTTTTCCCTAGGAAAAGAGAATTGCTTCTACACTAAATGCAGTTTATATCAATAAATGAGTATAATAATATCCATAAAAATAAATAATAAATATATTTACAATATATTGACACAAAATAATAATGTTATTTTTATTATCAAGAGTTTCTATGTATTCCTCTTTATTAAGAATTGATGTGACTAAATTAGTAAGTGTATTACCTCCTAGGTTGTGACTAAACTGTCTTCTGCTTCCTCAGGATAGTGTAAAAATATTTTCCATCTCTACTCTGCTTATTATAAACACTGTTACATTTTAGAATGCTAGGACATTAAGTCCCTTACATGCTTTCATAGTCTAACCTAGAAGCAGTTGCTATATGAAAGTAAATAAATAAATGAGAAATTATCCAGTAGTAGGGTAAAAAATAATTGAAAATATATCTAGTAGTTCTGTAATTAGATATTTCTTAGGGAAGCAGAAGGAAATGTTTCTGTTACTGCAGACTCTTTTGATCCTTGGAATATGTTTGGTGAATTAAATAGTTGTGTGTGATGTTGTTCCAATGATGTCTGAAGTCAGATACATTTTGCTTTCTCATTGTATGCCACAATGAAATTCAAACCTAACACTGCCTGTAGTTTAATAATCCAAAACACACTATTCATTCAGATATCCTCTACTCTTCACGGGGGCACATTTTTTTTTCTGAGATTATTGCCAGTTACTGAATTTGATAAGAGTAAGTAAAACTACCTTTTCTAACAAGATGATTGTCTTTAAAAATGAACAAACATTAAATGTTACGGTGAAATTCTGTCTAAGACAAAGTGTTCTCATGCAATAATTTTAAAGCAATACTTCTTCCATCTGATAAATGGAATTCATAGTCTTTGGATTCAAACTGTTTTAATGAAAGAGCAATTGTCTAGGCAAATTCACTCATAAAAAGTTCTATTTTCACTGAAAGCAGGCGAGTTGAGATTTTGCTATTCAACAGAACCCTCTTATCTGAAATTAGCTCAGTTATTTGCATACATACAGGCCACAGATGGAAAGAAGATTCAAAAATAAAAACACCATCTGCATTTGTCTTTAATGACAAGTTATATGGGAGTCTGAGATTCTCATTTTCAATAACTACATTGCAAATTTGTTCATAGGAACTTCACAGTCCTCTTCTGGTTTGACCCTGAGAAAAAAATTACTCTAAGACCTCTCTATGTCTAAGTTAATCAGAAGTACTAAGAAATCTCTCATTATTAGGGATGCATCAACATTTTATTCAACAAACCGTTTGAAATATGCTAGCATATAAACTCTGTAATGTATCTACAGAATATATTTTTTGTCAGTGTTTATACTCCTAAATAAGAATATAAAAATTTCTGTAATTGCAGTCAATAACTGTGATGATTGATCAGTTAAATGGGTCCATAACCCTGCCTGGGACAAAATATAAGAGACAATAATAATATTCATTATTATACAGTCACTGCAAACTGAAGGCACTGTAAGGCCCCAAAATAACTTGAGGAGACTCTTAGAGGGGCTTACTCTTGTGTTCAAGTACTCAGAGTCAGACATAAGAGAAATATTGACAAGATATTCTCAAGAGGTCAAAACTACAAAAACTTTACTGGTAACTTCAGAAAATGAAAGAACTTTGGCCAAAGGTTAAGAGAAGCATTTAATCGACATAAAGCAGTTCACAAAGCATTAACTTCAGCTCATTCAACTTAGCAAACTGATTTTAGCCTGTATGATTTTAAGTTACTAAAAACATTTCTCAAAACTCTGAGAAGAGTGAAATAGAAGTAGAAAAAGAAAGACAGAAAATATATAGAGAAGAAATATAAATACCATTCCTGTTTCCAGTGGTGTTCAGTTGATAGAAATTCTAAGAGGAGGTAGGGTCCTTCCTTCCTTCCTTCCTTCCTTCCTTCTTTCCTTCCTTCCTTCCTTCTGCCACTTCCTTCCGCCACTTCCTTTCACCACTTCCTTCCTTCCTCTTGGTAGACTTTTGCATGTTAAAATAATACTCTCTTTTCATATAGCCTCTTATAGCTACATCTCAGTTTGAATTGGATCAAAAAGAGCAAACTGAGGAATTACAGTTGTCAAGCCAGTATGACTTGTTGTATTGATAATTCTTCTCCTTAAAACAACTGTATTATCTCTACATCATGTAGTTTTATATGGAATTGATGTGTCTGTACTAGTGGTGAATATTCACATTAAATGAAAGCTGAAAAAGAGAAACTTGAAAATCAGTGACATAAAGGGTTCTTGCATGTGGTGGCATACTTAAAAATGGCAGATAGTATTGGATCTCATTTTTTAAATTTAATTTTATTTTTTTCCTTTTCTGTATGGAGAGAGAACCTTGTTCCACTGGTAATTTGTGACTCTCTGGGTAACGGGGGCTATAGTAATTAATTCCAATGAAACACCTAGAGTTCTTCTATAATCCATTCATACTACTACCCCCAACTCTTCCTTGTTTCAGTCACCTGATCTCAGACAACAGTTTTTAGTGCCCAGTGATTTTTTAAAACTCTTTAAGGAATCTGACCATCTCTTGTGAGTTAACCCCGACTAAACCACTCACTCACTGACTGGAATGGGAGGAAGAATCTGAAAGGTAAAAGTGAGAAAACCTGTGCATTGACATAAAGGCAGTTTAATAAATAAGGCAAAAGCTGTATACACAAGCAAAGCAGAACAAGGAATTGACTCACGCCTTCCCATTAGCAGCCAGCTGTTCAGCCATTTCCAGGAAAGCACCACTGAAGACAAGGGTGAAGAAGAACCAGAATACCACAGGAATCCATGTGGTCTCTCTCTTTCTCCCTCTTCTGCTCACCTCTCTTTCCCTCTCCCCCCTTCTCTCTTCCTATTTCTTTCTATCTCTCTTTACCTCACAATTACTGTTGAATAAAGTCTCTACTACTGACTTTTGCATATCATCTCATTTGCTCCTTTTTTCGGGCAGAGGCCTTTAGTAGAATCAGGTCACCAAACATGCTTAGTAGATAAAGAGGAAGAGAGGGGGATGTTTTGAGTGGTGCCATTTTCCTTCCCAAGTAACTGTTCTGTGTGATGGGCCCTGCTCTCCTGGAGATGGCTAAACACCTGCCTCCCCACGGGAAGCAGAGAGTGAATTCATTCCTTGTTTTGCTTTGCTTGTATGTGAGGCTTTTGCTTTCCCTGTTGAACTGTCTTTATCTCAATCCATGAGTTTTCCAGTTTGTACCCTTCAGATTCTCCCACCAGTGAGGAAGTGAGCTAGCTGATGTGAGGGGCTTGGCTGCTTACTGGGGCTAAACCACAACAAAAGAAGAAAGGGCCTTGCTGCTGTGTAAGAACTGCACAATTACTAAATTAATGTCCTTTTACCATGGCTTTTGTCACCAATATGAAACATAGCACCATACAAGCTACTATTAAGAAGATGAACTTTATATATTCATTATATAATACTTTTGACAATGATAAAGAGTAAGAAGCACTTTATTTTCCCCCTTGGCTTTTAATTTTCTTACATTCATGTTCAAAGGATCCTGCTTTCCAGTTTTTGGTGGGGTTTTTTGTTTGGTTTGAGGTTTTTTTGGGTTTTGATTTTGTTTTGTTTGTTTTTCTTGTTAGTTGTTTTGAGGTTTCCAAGGGGTTTTTTTGTTCGTTTTGTTTTTTAATTTTAATAGATTTTAATTGTTTCATCTGGAAGATTTTTTACTGTGTATGCTTGCCAGGGGGAAAAAAATCCCATACCTGTTGCTTTTTTGAAAGAATAAAGAACACTGCATTTCTGACAATGAAACCATAGATTAATTAATCTTTTTGAGGTGATGTATGTCCCCTTAGATAATGAAATAAACATTCCAAGAAGTGAATAAAGAGCACAGATGGCAAGTAAAAGAGTAAAAATGTTATTTCTGCCTATTTAGTAGTATGCTTCGCAAAAATTTAATCAAACCGTTGCCTTGCTCTTCAGTAATCTTTATTTTGCAGCCATTTACGTAATTATATATTTGAAGAACTGATTAATTTCTATATATACACTTGCATTAGAAAATATTTGAGTATTAGTAAATATTTGAGTATAATTTTAATTTCTAATCAGTTCCATATGGATGACAAAAATGAAAAACAATTAAAGTTTTGGATTAGAGTGAAAATTTTCCTAAAGATAATTGGGTGAAAGAAAACACATTTCAGTCCTTAAGCATTATCTAACTGTGACTGTTCCAAGTACTGAATGCTGTCAATAGAATCCAAAAATAAAATCAAAGTATCATGGAATAAGCTTTGTTGGAAAGGACCCACAAGAATAATTGAGTCAAAATAAACAAAAAAAATTCAATGTAAGGAAAAGCAATTGAAGAAATCTGTGGGGACATAATTCTTTTAACCCATTGTTGCAGTGTTCACCTCAATCCCAAGGATAACACTGATATTTGCATACAGATGCATGTCCCGTGGACTGCTAAGCACACTGCACAACAGCTACAATGATTTAAAACACTACTGAATTCAGCATCATGCAACATGATTGGCAGATAGCATTTCTAAAAACCTTTTTACCACAGTTGAACCAGAGCAAAGGATCTGTTTTAGTTGGATATACAGTTAAGCTGCCAGTGTGAGCAGTAGAATTCACTCTGTATCTGAAGACATGAGTATTGAAGAAAGCACTAGAAATGTTGATCTGAGTGATACATCTCAGATAATAAAGCGCATCCAAATTAAATGAACAAATTATACAGCTGCACCTTGAATACGCACCCTGACAAGTCTTGCTATTCTTACAACATTATCTGGGAAAATACTGAAAGATAAAACTTGAAAAGAAAGATCAAATTCAAGGAGGATAAAATGTGCAGCAAAGAAAGGAATGTGAGGAAAAACTGGCATTACATTTCTAAGTAGATGTCTTTGTTTATTATTGTGCTGAACATAGGTGCAAAATCTCTCTTTGTTTAATATATATATTTCTAAATCTATCTAAATGTGGGGAATTTTTTTTCTGTGCCTAAACCAAACTCCTTTTTATATGAGAGGAAAAGAACAACGTGTAAGAGGAAGCCTTATTCAACTACATTCAAGATGCACTATTAGCCCATGCAGCAAAATGAGGCAAGTAGGGGAAGACCTTAAATGGCCAACGAACACACAGTATGGGCACTCCTCATCTCCCAGAAAACTCAAACAAATTAAAACCAAGTAAAAAATAAAAAAAAATAAACTAACTAACTAACAAAGGGTAATATAACAGAAGCAAACAGACATTACATACCACAAAACCCAAGGACAAGTTCTTCTGAAGAATAAAAATTATCTGTTGCGTTGCCAGGATGGAAACTGGAATTTATTTCTGCAGGCCAAAATGTTGGCGTAACTGACATGTCTCCTGTGTTCCATTCAGCACAGCACACAGAAAAGGCTTCAAAGATCTTTTCCAGCATTCATCAAAGATGGATGATTATTGCTGGAGAATCTGTAAAAAGAAGAATGAAAACAGTGTTCAGGAAGTACCAATCTGACACCTACAGTATTTACTGTCCTTTTGAAACAGGGAGACAAACTGTAACTATAGTTTTTGTGAGGCTAGTAGAGTCAGATGATACTGATCTACAATTGATGGCCCACATTGGTCAAAATACATTAATGTTATCTGAAAATACGTCCTGAAAGGGCTCAAGGGAGAAGCCCACAACAGAAAAAGAGCACCAAAATGGAAAGCAAGTTGTTTTCACTTTAAAGAACCCTTATATTTATTTTCAATATGTCAAAATAAAAAAAAAAAGCATAAATATTTGAGTTAAAATAAATTTTAATTTTTTTTTATAATAATGTACATTGGCAGATGAAAGAAAAAAATTCTATTTACATGGAGTATGTGTCTCTGTTAATAAATGAAGTCATGTGAGCAGAAACTTTAGAAAACAAATTGTTCTTCACATGTGCATGTATCATTCTGAATTACCAGCACAGTGTTAATCAGCATGAAGATTATTGTAAACAGTGCAATGTAGTTATTAACAGACAAAGGAGAGCAACCATTTCAGAAGAGGCCCTAATGATCAAATCCATCTTCACATGGGCATGTTCAGCTCATTTCGAAGATGTGAACACATGCTGGGTGCAGAGGAAGAATTATTACCCTGAACCTTCTGGCTAAAGTCTTGACAATACAGCCCAGGTTTAAAAAGGCATAAACAGAAAGTCTCTGCCAATTCCATTCTTGTAAGTGTCCTTAAAAATGTTGAAAAATATTCACAGGTGTGCCACATAATAATCATGTCTACTAATGATATATCAAGGATGTAATTTTAATTTATATCTCATTACTATATATTCCAAAACTATGAAAAATAATGCTGCAATTTGCTAGTATAATATTAACCTTTAGTTACTAACTTTAGAACATCTGTTCTAAGGCAAGTGACCTGTGTCCAAACCCAAGCCTCCAGAGAGACCAACAGCTGAGTGTTCTGAGGGAATTTTATGCTTAATGGTTCACAGGATCAAAATGCAAAGCAAAGTATTAAATATCTCTAAAATGCATTCACTTTTAATTAAAAATGCACAACTTTTCTGTAATCAATAACATCTGTAATCAATAAAATCGATTAACTGAAATGTTATCAGATTTGGACAGCCAGGTCCTTTGTCAATTTCTATAATAGACCTAAGAAGGATGCATTTGCAGTGAAAACATCCCCTACAGCATTGCCTCGGTAGCTTAACTTGGCAGAAAATGCATGAAATCAGCAAAAGCAGAAAGAACATTGTAGCATTTGGGAATGCAGAAAATGCTGCTTAACCAGCATCATTGCTGTGGCTGCCTGCAGGCCAGTTTAATTAGGCTACAATTCATATGCAAGAAAGCAGTTCTGTAATTACTGTCAAATGACCAAATCCATGTATAAAACCTAAGGAGAATTATGCATCCCCAGTAATGAACCATACAGAAGTTGACTGGGATTTGCTAGCTGAGA
Source organism: Petroica traversi (assembly GCA_025920805.1). Lineage (NCBI taxonomy): Eukaryota > Metazoa > Chordata > Aves > Passeriformes > Petroicidae > Petroica > Petroica traversi. The sequence goes on along the minus strand of JAHLSL010000062.1, from coordinate 12,821,398 downwards.
AACCTATTTGTCAAAAATTCATAGTAAAATATGTAAGAAAATAAATATATGTATGCTCAGATATTACACCATTTTAAAGAATACACCTCAGTTTGCTGGATTTAACTACAAATTTTTTATTAGATGCATATACTGATTTTTCTACCAAACCATGTAGACATACTTGTATGGATGGGAAAGCACAGATACGAATTTCCATTTCAAAAGTCATATGCTTTTTCAGCAGAAAAGTTATCAGAACTTTAATATTAAGGGTTTGGCATAAAGCTGCCAGAATTAGTGATACAACTTCTGGTTAACTTCTTTAGTACTAATATTAGATTTTTTTTTTTTTTGGATAGACCATAATCTTTAAAAAAACTAAAATTTTAGATAAGGAAATATATATCTAGGCAACAGGGAGGTTTCTTTTCCCTTTATTGTAAATCAGCATGTTACTAAAATAAAGCTATTTCATTAAATTAACAAAGAAAGACCAGAGGATATAGTTATTTTTCTGAATGTGGCTTATTGCCACAGTGTCTGCATTTGAAATATTTGCCTAATATTTCTGATTACCATATATTTAATTTATCAGAAAACCTCTATAAAGCATGGATTGCATAGAAAATTAAATTCTGTAAGAAGTATTCCACTGGATGTGCTAGAGAGGAAAAGAAATGCTACTTCCTTTTCAAAAAAATTACATGAAATGGTTGGTCTGCAGAACATGAAAACAAAACCCTGAGGAGGACATCTAGGTTTCCTTAAAGCAACAATATTTCTTGAATTTCAGGGTTTTTTTCACTAAACAAGGTTGGTGGTTTTTTTGAGTCCCTGTTCTCAGACTTGCAAATAATTAAATATATGATCAGTATTTCACTTAAAATCTATGCTATTTATGACTGCATTTATATGGAGAATATGCCAGAGATTTCAATGGTATGGTAAGGTAGAACAGAAATGTGGAAGAACACTTAAACCACTTCTAGTTCAAAAGCAAAATTTAATTTCAGTCTGTGAGACAAAAGAGTAAAATTATTAATTCCAAATAGTGTATATAAATAGATTAGTAATCTAACATATACACATATTTATGCATAGTGTTCCTGTTAAGAAAATCAAACATTCTGAATACAAAGCTTGAAATGCTGGAAACTTTAATATACAGGACTTAATTTACTCATGTTTAAATTAATGATAGGTATGTTTAGCTTCTGTTACCAGTGTGACCCTTAGTAACATTTATTCTCTATGTTAAGCAACTCTGAGAGGTTTGAGTTTTTTTCTTTTGGTTGATTGGTGGGAGGGTTTTGTTTGTTTAATTGTTTTTTTTCCTAACTGAATATATGTGGTACAGTTGAAATGTTCATTCCTTCCTCTTCTAATCAGACAGGAAAGAGACTTAAAATACACAAAAATACATCTAATATATTGAAATTTGACTTTCAGTAATTGCAGGGGGGAAGAAGAGAAGACAGAAAGAAAAACTGATTATATCAGTTTGAAAACTGAGAGAAATCAAAATATTTCCCAATTAATTAAAATCAGGCTTTCAAAAATTTTAGTCACAAAATTAAATTCCAAGGTGAATCAACTACCTGCTAATCTATTAATAATATTTTCATGTTCCATTTACTGCTATAAGTTAAGTGATATCCAAATTTTCATCTGATTTTAATTCTCATAAATTTCTAAGCTGCCTCTCAAGCCAGTTATATAACAATCATGCTCTGAACATGTTATACAACTTAGAATGTTTTAAAGAGTGTAAACCATAGCTATTGTTCTTAGCAAGGGAGAAAAAAGGTTTTTCACTCCTGTCAGAATCAGGAGCTGTGTAGGAAATGACCAACATCTTTGGCTGAAGACACTTAGCATCCTACTTACCTGCTCTTCAGCCTGAGGACAGTGGTGAAACAAAATGTTTTGGCAAGCAAGTCTACTTTCTAGCCAGATTTCTCAACCACAAACTTCTCAGGTCTTTGCATTAACAGTTTTTCCATTGCTATGGGTAAATAATTGACAGATAGCCTGAACTGTCCCTACCCCATGAAGTATATTTTAATGGTGCAAAGTTATTCCAATTACTATGAGCTTTTTCTCCTGATTTGTACCAATAAATTAAGCTTTGTTATTTTAAATAGTGTTATGGCAACCTTCCCAGAGCAGATGTCTGTCAGCAGGAGCAAAATCTACATTGGAAATTCTAAAGGAAAAAAAAAAACAAAAAACAGAGCAGCTAGAAAAAGCCAATTAACAGTTAGCAGTCTATGATTATTGTGGGAGAAAAAAAAACCCGAATATAACCTGGCATTTACTTAATCTTATATACAACATTCAATCTCCTATAATCCTTCAGAAAATCTGTCATAGTATTTGAAATGCTGTTTTCTCTCATGTTAATAGTTTTGGTGTACATTTGAAAAGAACATAGTTGCATTAAAAATCTTGAAGAAATAAACTGAACGCAATAAGTATCAAAATACTTTGAAAAATGTTCTTGTTTTTATAAGCTTTGTCCTAGAGCTTCTCTCTATAACCACAACGAAAACTAATTTCCATAAGCAGTGTTTTCTTACATATTTTTAAATCCCATTTCTTTAATTAAGAACCATGCAGAGATGTTTTATACCCTTTAATTGATAGTTATTTAAGTGGAATGAGAAAAAAAATCAATTTCAAATACTTACTGAATAAACATGCTTCTGAGGTTAAGTATATCCATGAACCTTGAATATCTGGGCAAAAAAAAAATCAGGTAACAACATAATTACATAATTTTCCCAAATTCGTACTTCCAGTGTAGCAACCATACTAAATCACAAAAAACCCTCCAATTCCCTGTCACATTTGATATTGTATAAAATATTACACTAAATGGCAGTCTGAGAGAAAATTAATTACATTAATACATATTGCAAATCTGAAAAGATGCACTCTCAGAAGATAATTTACAGCATACATTTCTGTCATGGTTTAACCCCAGCAGGCTGGGGTTAATATGATATAGATGCTTCCTTATAACCCCACCCATTCCATGGGATAGGGAGAAGAATAGGAAAAATGTTAACCCCATGGATTTATATAAAAATAACTTAAAATTTGAAGTAAAACATAATGGCAGTAAAACCAATAATAATAACTACAAGAACAAAAGTAACAGTAATTGTATTGAAAATGAAAAGAGAGAGATGGATACAACCCAAGAAAAGTAAGTGATGAGATTTTTCAGTATCTGCTGACTGATGCCCAGCCCAGCCCAGCCCTGAGTAATGATGGTCGTGTCCCAACCAGCTTATATACACAGAACATGATAGCCTATGCTGTGGAATATCCCTTTGGGCAGCTCAGGTCAGCTGCCATGACTGCTCACTGACTGAGCATGGGAAACAGGAGGATTCTTGTCTTTGGGTAAACCTTACTCAGCAACAGCTAGAATATCACAGAATCACAGAATACGCTGAGTTGGAAAGGACTCACGAGGATAATTGAGTCTAACTCCTGGTCCTGGACAGGACCATCCCCAAGAGTAATATCATGTGCCTGACAGTATTGTCCAAATGCTTCTTGACTTCTGTCAGCTTGGTGGCGTGACCACTTCCCTAAGGAGCCTGTTCCAGTGTCCAACCACCCTCTGGGTAAAAAAGTTTTCTAATATTCAAACTAAACTTACCCTGTTACAGCTTCAGGTCACTTCCTCAGGTCTTTTCACTGGACACCACAGGGAAGAGATCAGTGCCTGCCTCCCCTCTTCCCCTTAAAAGAAGTTGTAACTGCACTGAGGTATCTCTTCAGTCTCCTCCAGGCTGAACAGACCAAGTGACATCATCCACTCCTCAGATGGTTTCTCTCAAGGCCCTTCACCATCTTCATAACCCTCCTCTGGATGATCTCTAATGGTTTAATGTCTTTCTTATATCATGGCACCCAAAACTCGAGATGAGGCCACCACAGCTCAGAGCAGAATGGGACAATCCCCTCCATTGCCCAGATGGTGATGCTATGTCTGAAGAACCCCAGGACACAAAGGGCCCTCCTGGCTGCCAGGGCAATGCTGGCTCATGTTCAATTTTCTGTCAGCCAGGACCCATAGTGCCTTTCCCTGGCACTGCTTTCCAGTACCACTTTCCTCAGTCTGTCTGTACATCCAGGGCTGCCCCATCCCAAGTGCAGATTCCAGCACTTTTGCTTGGTGAACCTCACACGGTTGGTGATTGCCCAGTCCACTAATTTATCAAGGGACAGAAAATATCAAAATCTTTACTAAAATCCAAAAAGATCCATAAGTTGTCAATATTATTCTTATCCTCAATCCAAGTCACAGGAGCTATTTGGGAGAAAATTAACTCTATCCCTGTTGAAACCAGGACAGTATCCACTCTTTATTCTATACCATTTATACCATGTCCTGGTCACTTGCTTTCTGTCTTTTGATAAACAAACAGAGATATCATTCCCTTACTCTGTGGGCCATCTTTATCCAATATCTGTTGATCTCATTTAGTCCAGAATTTGGATTCCATCTGTCATAACTCCCTTTCAGAACAGGAAAGATGGTGTGAGGAGTTGGTTTGCTGCCTGTTGAAACCAGTTCTAATTCCATCACTTCTGCACTTGTCTGGCTATATCAAAGTTCATTCTTCATTAATCTGGAAGACTTTTACAAAAGGGAATGAGTTTCAGATTCCCAAATTGGAAGAGGCAGAGACAGATGTCGTCAGCTGTCACAAGGTGTCCAGTGCAGTGATGGGCATAGAGAAGAGATAACACAGAGTTATAGAGCAATTAATATCATTGGGCATTCAATTCATTGGCTATTCTCATCCCAAATCCCTTGAGACACACACCAGATTTTGCCATCCTCCAACATTACTCCCAGAGTGCACACAGATCTTTGAGGAAAAAAAACTCCAAAGAATGGGTTTATCTTTTCTAAGGCAAGAATAACCCAGACTGTTTTTCCCAGCAGGTTTTTAATGTGTGTTACTGGAACTTTTTCCCATTCTACAGTACACAGAAGCTTTGATTGTACATGGCCAGTTCTGGTGATCTTCAGTGGCCAAATTCAGTACCTGAACATCTTCATGGCACACCTGCACAGCCAGGTTCCCCACCCAGGAGAATGGCTTGGCCCCCCAGGCAATGCCTTGTCACAGTGTGCCAGCCCAGATGGGTTTGTATCTGCCCTGCCAGTCAGTCTGATTCCATTGCTGCAGCCACCCCCACAATTGCCACCAACCTTGGATCAGTATAAAGTATTGGCCACTTTTCTTGTTCTGCAATGTTTAAAGCCAGCTGGAGAGCTTTACTGTGAAATTGCTATGTAAGTATATAAAACCCTCCCATCTATCGCTGTTTTAAAGCAGAGTAAAATTCTAAATATGTTCTCTGAGCTTTGATAGGTTTCGTACACTCTGCCTCCAAGTCATTAGCATCACAATCTGTGCTTTGTGACAGCACAGTTATTTTTGTTCTAGTCCAAATGATGGACCAGGTATTATTCAGGCTAGTCTTTGAAATTACTCTTTCTAGAAGATTGATAGAAATTTTATTCCATTGTTGCAAGACATTGTGGGGACAAGTACTGGAAAGCAAAGCAATTCTTTTTCTTCTCCGTTCCATAAACAAGAAAAGTCATGCAGAGATTGTATTATTTTCAAAATAAAGCAGGATGATGCATTTTAAGGCCTATATTTTGCTCTCATTTAAGTTGCAATATTTTATGTATTAGCCTCCCTAAACCAAAATCTGGAATCACAGTAGGCACAATTTAAATGTTCAAGTGGGATTACATTGCTTTGTGTTGAAATAAATTAATAACGTAGCAATTTTCTGATTAAGGCATGTGCAGACCACTTGACAAGTAGTCTCCTTCAGTTCTTTCCTCATTATTCCTGTAGATTTCAACCTCAAAGAAAGGAGGTTTTGTCCAGCATTCCTCATATATGCCTGTGAACTGAGGGAATGGGAGGATAAGATACTTTTTTTGGACCACTGAATCAGTTCAACAATTTTTATCTTTCATAACCTTTATTACCTCTCCTTTAATTTAATATTTCTGCTCATTTTCTCACAGACACTAGTCTCAATACCACCTTTAATATCTTCATGTCAACTTCTTGATCTTTCTTTCTCCAAAAAGCATGAAAAACTCATTTCCTGTTGTAAATTCCCTTTTCTCTTTTAAGGGGATCTAATTAGGAGAGTCACCAATTACAACCTCTATTTACCAGAACACCTTTTAATTTAGCCGTCGTTATTAAGAGCAGATAATTGTCTGTACAATACGTTCACATGCCCCTTTCCATTACACATGTCGTCATGCACAGAAGTACAATCGCAATTATCAATTGTCACTTGTTTTGAACAACAGCTGACAGGCAAGCCTTAACTGCTAACATAAGCAGAGGGTTACTGTGTGGCTGTTGGGTGGTTTTTCTCAAGGTCCTTCAAGAAGGCTCTTCTTTCATCCGGTGTTTGTGTAATTCTGAAGTAGTTGTCTGCATTAAACACCCACCACCTTCTTGGATGTGCTCTGGGCTACACAAACACATTGTTCATGCTGGTGTTTTAACTGCTGGCCTTGGGTAGAGACAGCAAGCTATAGATGTCCTGAATTCACCTGCACTTGTGTACTAAGCAGGGCTGCAAGTCTCCAGAGCTCATCAGGTATTAGACACATTTGCAAGATACCTCTCAGCATCTATTTTTCACTCTTCAGGCTATTATTTTCTCACAGATATGTTTTCAGCTGTATCTACTGGCATCCATAGAATCTGTTTGTCAAAACTCACTAAAAAGGAAATTTTATCATGCCCGCCCCCGGGCCAACACTACTAACGTTTTTGAGACGTTTTCAGTTGCTAAACACTAGTGTTTCCATTACACTGAATATTGCCATATGGGAAATATCTCCTTTCTACCCTGTAGCACTACATAAGCTCCATTCTTAATAGTACAGTGTGACCACACCTCAACCTCAGCCTGTATCTATCACTCTTTTAATTGTCTCTTTCCTTTGGCAACTGTTTTTCATGAAGTTATGGACTTCAATTCTCTCTTTTATTTTTTTTTCAGCTCCTATTAGAAAAAACAACCAAGAAACAACAAAAATCCCAACAACAAAAAAAAGCCAACCAAATAAAAAAAAAACCCTGAACACCCAACCTTTTCCTGCTTTTGTGCAAATCTGTGAATAGCTGTAGTTTTCCTTGTCAGGTAAGGCAGAGAAAAGGAAAAACCTTACTTTGCTACAAAACATTTTCACTTCATTATAATTTGACTATATCACAGGTAAAAAACACATTCATATTAATTATGAAAATTACTGAGCATCTGACAATATTACAGATACCAGTGTTGAATTTTGCTTACCATATGGGACAGTAGTTCCTAACTAAGAGTGATGAACTGTCAGAAGTTTTGGATTCTGAAGCAGCATTTAAAATACCAGCCTATCATTGGGAAAACCTGTTTTGGAGGTTGTATAATAAATATAGGTTTCCTAGAGATCATGTAAGCATGAAATAGCTGGACATAGTCTTCAAGGTATACAGTCATAAATACTTATTTCTTGTCATATATTCACAGTGGAAAGTATCTTTTTTATCATTATTTTCACCCATTGTTTACTCATCTCATGCCCCTAGTTACTATGTATAGGGCAGGATCCCCAGCTACAACTCACTACCCACTGTACACTGAAGTATTTTCACTCCTCTAATTTGCTAACAATATCAATGAAAAAAAAAAAAAAGACTGGCTACAAACTGATTCAATGTCATCTTACATGCTGTCCTCACCATTATCATGGAAAGATTGCACAATATCAGAAACTGAAGGTTTGCTTCAAAGGTAAGCCTCCCTGATAACTTATTAAGTCCTCTGAATAATGTTAAGAATTATTCCCCAGAGAGGTATCCTGTTTATTAAGGGCTTTTTCATTCATTTTTTGTGTTGATTTTGCCTTCAATGAAATACAATAATTAAAGAAACAATAATAAAAAGAAAATAGTTGTTTTCAGACTTTCATAGTTGTTGTCAGACTTCCAGAAAATGAACCACTCCACCTTCCACTTGAAAACTGGATGCATAATTTTCTTTTGCTAGGAACTTTATAAATATTTTGAGGGCAAAAACAGACACCCTTATTTTTTCATAGGTTCACATCAGGAAGATATTTGTCTTGGTTTTTTCCCATATTCAGTAAACAATTGAAATATAATGAAAAAAAAATAAGAAATGCACTGTCTGTCCTAGAAACACACATATTTCATGTTTCTAGTATTGCTCACATACTGCAAATCTTTTATTTCTATTTTTGCACAGCCACAGAGGAGGTAAAATAAAATTTTTTGCATACACAGATTTTAGCTGTCTCCAAGACTGATCTTTCTCCTAGATAAATTCAGTTTTGCTTCAGTCATCAGCATTATTTATTTGTAAAATAGACAACTTTCTTAATTCAGCACTCAGCAGTACTGTGGAAATATTGATCTGCAATCAACTGCTGACACAGTTATCTTTGCTTAAGCTGCATGTTTACTGAACTGCAAACACAGCAGTATTACAGGGATATATAAGAATTATTTCTACCACAAAGAAAAAAAAATCATAGAAAGCACTTCATCTAAATGGCCTTGTCTGTGTTTTATTCTAACATTTCTTTTTACCAAAGGTGCTTGTAGGGCAAAATGTTCATGTTTTCTTTTTTCTCGCATAATTTTTGTTTGGGGTTTATATTTGTTGGTTTTATTTTTATTGGTGAATATAATACTATGAGAAAATTTCCTCCACTAATCTCATTTTAAATTTCCTTTAAACAAGATAAGTTGGTCAATAAAATTGAAATCACCCTGAAGAGCCATTTCCATTTTTCTATTGTCTTCACAGGAGCTCTTTTGGTTGGGAATCCCAACTTGCTGGACTTTTAAAATACTTCTGGTAATCCAGGTTTGAGTAAACAGTCAAGTCCCTTGTCATCAATACAATCTGCTTGACTTAGACAGATTACACTATTAAAGACCATAATTATATTTAATACATACAGCTCCATAGAAAATTAGTGGAAAGTATTCCTGTTTATTCCAGAGATTAATTAAATTTGGTCACAATTGGAGCTGCATAGAATGGGGAAAATTCTCTGTAATTTAGAAGGGATTCAAACAAAAACAGGTCTGTTGAAATGGTACCAAAGTGGACAGTCTTTTTTAGACTGTAGTCTTTAATATTCCATTATATGAACATAGAAATATACAATGCAAATTTTGGAATAACATTTAGGGGCAGTGGCACTGAATGTTAAATACATTTCAAATTTTGTCATCAAAGCAGATAACCTTATTTTGTAATTAAGCCGAGAATTAAAAAAAAAAAAATGAATAGCCAAACACACAATAAAAGGGCTGACTTTAAAAGATTGAAATAATACTTGAATACCTTAGCTCCCAAAGTCAACTTTTCAAATTAAAATTGCAATTAACTGGGAAAGGTTTAATACATATGTGTGTCTGAGTATTTGTAAAGAAGAATTAGTCACTGTAATGAATGCAATTGACTTTGAAATAATTAATATTGCAGAAAACTTATTAAAAAACATCTATATTCACTTTCTAGGATATTAATACATACTGAACATCATAAATACATGATTACTCAATAATTCAGTAGAGAGTTTCTAATTGTCTTTGTCATCTTATTTAGTTATATATTCATTAATATATCAAAAGTAACAGTAGTCAGCAATACCAGTCCAATAAGAGGAAAATACAAGCAACATATCAAATACTCAAATATGTATGACTGTCTTAAGTGGCATCCTCACCAAAAAAAAAAAAAAAAAATCTAAGAATCCTTATTGCGTAAAGTTCAATTTAAAGAGAATTTTAGTACCTTAATCCAAGATTGTGATTCCAGAAAATAGCTAATGAGGAATGTAAGGAATTGTAGATCATTTTATTTAACTACATACTCTAGATTTTGTAGTTTTTCAGGGCCATGTGTACCACAGAGCTGACAGACCTCTGCTTTCAAGCCTTTTCAGAAACCTCAGGCTGTCTGGACATTTTCAAATCAGGCAGACACTGCACTGACAGGCCCAAGCTGATCTGATTTTTCAAAGACGTCTGACATGCACATATCATCCATACAGGAACCCCAAAGCCATTCTCATGCAAAATGACAGCCAGAGAGAGAGGTGGTTCACCGTAAATAACAGCCTCATGCCTGAAGTAGAATGGAAACTGAGGATCAGTTCTAACTTTGGCCAGAAAAGTTTGAATTTGACATCTTCTGAAGGGAGGCTTGAGCCTTCAAGTTGGAGTACAAAAGCTACAGAGTCAAGGAGAAAACTTGGAAACAATGAGGAGGGAATATAAATGTACAGTGTGAGAATATAAATGTACAATGTTTTCTAAGTTTTAAACTTTTGCCATCCGTTTCGAATCACAGTCCAAGGTAACTACATAGAACCATGAGTTTTCTTAATGAACAATGGAAACACAACTTATTAGTATATTTCTATCTGGGAAATCACTTAAAATTCAGTAATTATCCAAATTTGTGTTTCCTTTTCTATACAGAACAGTCTCATTAGGACTATTTTAAAACAAAACAAAACAAAAAAATCCAAATCAAACCAAACCAAACCACAAAATAAGCAAGCAAACAAACAACCAAAAACACCCCAAAAACCTAAGCAACAACAACCAAAAAAAACCTGTAGCAAAACAAAGCAGAAACAATCACATTCCTACAAAGGAAAGAACTCATCTTGCTTTGATACCAAAACTCTTTGTTTTACATAGCTAAATTCCTGACAAAACTATATTCTGTGCCCTCATAAAATTACAGTAAAAACACCTCTTTGTTTTAAAATAAAAGACACAAAGTGAAAAATCTTGGAATGTGGGTTCTGTGATTAATACTAACTTAGCCACGCTGTATAAGGTTGAAAATATTCTTGATTTTGTCCTTGGAACAAGAGGAAAAATAATTCTGGAGATGCACATAAATATTGTATATCAGTATTATGGCTAGACATGCATAAAATGAAGAGATATAAATGTACCTAAATCATCCACTTGTCTTCAGATTAAAACCCTTTATTTTCATCATAATGTGAATTAAATCAGGCACAGTAAATCTCAAGATGGTATAAAGCAGTACTGATAAATCCACCCAATTTTCTACCAGCTTGTCTATACCATCATTGTGTAACTTCCAACAGAAATAACATATATTAGATTAAATGAAACTAAGGTAGACCCACACAAAAAATTAAACCCAAGTTGTTCAGTTAACATTTTTTTGGCTAAAAGGTCTTAAGACCTCTTGAAAATGAATCTTTATTTAAAAAAATAAAAAATTCTGCATTTTGATGAATTAGTAGTCATGAGGAAGTGATACTGGTGACCTTCTTCGACTGTTGATAAAATTCTTCCCTCCTTATGATCTGTATTCTCTCGCACGTCACTCCACTCTAGATTATATTAACCTAGGAGTATAAAAAGCACAATATCTATAGAAATACAATATTTCTTTTTAGGGAAATAAGAGCTTAATTTAAATCTTAACATAAACCATTTTTCTCTTTAAAAATTCCAATTTAACCCTATACTGCAAACCAGATAAAATTAATCCCAAAAGTTCTATGACTTTTAAAAAAATGTAGCTTGCAAACCACTAGATTTCAGACATCCATAGTATTGTGACATTTGTCCTTGAAGGTATTTTCTGTACAACAACTCATTTCCACAGAATAGGTCATTATTTATTTTTTATTTATTAGCTTCCTGACTTGAAAGAGACTAACAATCACCTTAGAAAGAAAAAGTAATCAATACACTTTCTGAACACCTCCAGTGAGGCCTGACAATCCTTGTCTCTGTAACAGCTTACTTTTTCTATATTTCATCCTGTTTAAAAGATTATTTCAATACCAAATTAGGAAAAAAAATGTACCTTTCTATTTTTATGACTGCAACTAATTAATGTAAATCTTAAGTCACACACAAAAAAATCAAATGTTCACTGTGAATTTTTTTTTTTGTTTTTATCTTTGGGAGGATTACTTAGAAAAATGAAAATATATCAAAATATATTTAAATCATAAAATTTATCTCAGCAACATATAGTTTTCTCTTGACGTTCTGGCAAGTCTTGATCTAGCACATACTCATATGCTTCATTTACACTCCTGACCAATGCTATTAGACATGATGTTCATAAATTTACCTGTGTTTAAGCAATTCTGTCATCAGACAGATATAATACATAAAATATATTTTACATTCTGAATTTCTAACTTGGGTGTCATTTATTATCTTTTGATGATGAACCTGTTTTAGGCGGTAATCAAAATCACTTCTTTTAGCTCATCTGAACCTTAATCTATCAACAGTGTGTTAATACAGCCAAAAAAAAATCTTTCCAGGTTAAAATAACTTTCATTCTAGCATTATTTTGTCAATACTGTGACATACAGAACATACTGCTGTATCTTTCTTTTAAAATCTTTTATAATATTCCAAAAATATAGGAGTGGTCATAATATCTTCAGGTATGTGAAGGCAAATAGCAACAGAATTTATCAAAGTGTACTAACTTAGACACACATTTCTGGCACACAATCAAACAGAAAAACTTGCTGTGAAAAAATTCCTATTTATTCATTTATGTAAAGAACTGCTGAAGCCAAATAGGAATTCAAATGGCAGCCATGGCCATCAATCATTAAAAAACCCAAAGCAACACACAAAGGTCTGTGCATAGCCCCTCTAGGGAGCTTTCCACCACATTTTAACTGCTTGGCTGTGCAACAAAGAGGGAAGGCTGCCTGAGCCTTCTCAGTGAACATCATTCTTTTCCAGAGGGTGGGATGTCTTGTGAGAAAATAGCCAGGTTTATACTGACGTGATAGTTTAAGCTAGAATTGACTCTCTTTTTTTCTCTATCTTCCTGTCAATTATATAATCTCTTCTGTAACATGATGCAGGTGGCTATTTGCAGAAGATTCCTCTCCATTACACAGATAATAAAATTATGCTGATTCTAATTTTTCATTTCCGGAGGGAGTTATTTTTTATTCATCCATGTTTTCATTTTCCTACTAAAATAGTAGCATGTAGTGCTAAAAGACACTGTAATTATTAGCTGAAAATATTCTGGTACAACTCGAATCTCAATTTATTTTGTGTGCTGGAGGGAATCATTAAAACCTATGCTGGAGGGCAATCTCTCATAGAGTAGCAGCAGAGGTGACATAAAAGGTGTCAAATGAATGCCTGAAAGAGAAATAAAGACAACAAGACATTCAAGGGGTGAATACACCTGCCTTAGTATAAAGGAGAAGGTTTAATTTCCATGGTTGAGCCATCCTGGACCTGTAGCAAAGAGACTGTGCAAAGATGTCCTGGTCATCCTAGGGTCTTCATACCATTCAGTGAAGCAGATATTTTCTAAAAAAATAAAATAAATGTATATGGATTTGTTTTATAATTGGATCCTGCAGTTTAGAGCTGCCTCTTTGAACTTCTTTGAACTTGATTTGAACTAAGGTCGTCCAAATAAAAAAATTTAAAGGTTTATCATGATTCACAGCAAGTTAATTTCATCTCAGCTCCACAATCAAGCCAAGAAACTTGATCATCACTATTAGAATTGCAAATTTTAAATGGATTAAAAGTTCAGGTCTATACAATGAGGTGTTTGCTGTTTACTTTTGGAACAGTTGAAATTATTAAACATTCTTCAAGTTAAAATAGTGCCAGGATTTCAGCCAGTCATCTTTATATATGAACACAGCTTTAGATGATTGGAAACAACCAACTGGTATGAATAACATCCTAAAAGCAAAACAGAACAAATGGCAGAAAATTCAAATTTAATCTGAAAAATAAAATATCTTCAGCCAAGAGCAAGGAAGACTACTAATGTTGAAAGCATTTAGTGAGTAATGAAATGACCAGCAACATACACACACTTGAACACTGTTACCCAGAAAAAAAGTATCAATATCAAGATAAGCAGATACCACAACTTGATCAGAATACTGACGAGCGTAGATTTTCCAATAAACCCAGGACAGTTACACATATTGTAAAGACATCAACTCTTTGATGTTCAATGCATTCCAGCTTTCCTTAGAAATATCTAACACACTGTGTATTTTTTAATAAGCTACAAATCTTGGATTGATAGTTCAAATTCAAGAGAATCCAGATATTTTCTGAGACCTTAATCTTCAAAACTGATTTGGCAGTGAAAAACCTTGATACTGTTGCATGCTTCCATAAGTCCCATATAAACATTCCTTTAGCCATTTTTGCATCAAGTCTTCATTCTTTGTCAAAAAATTTCAACAGTGATTTAAAAGAAATCAGTTGTGATGGCTAGAAAGTGTCATACATTCTACTGGGAGATCAGAGAAAGTAAACACTAAGAATTTTTTTTTTTTTTCACAGAAGCTATAGGCTTCTGTGAAACCTATCCTTTCCTTAGATTTGTGAGGATTATTAGCAAGCCTTGCTCAGTTTGCTACTTGATTTCAAGCTGATCAGGAGACAAAATGTATAGCTGTGCAATGGTAAAGCTTAATTGACAGCAGAAATTATGTATTTTAAACTAACTTGCCAGGTCTTGACTATTGTTTTCTGTTCCAAACACAGCCAGGATTACAGTGAACTAGTGCAGAGACCAGGTGACTTTAAATGGCCTTTATCCATGCTATTCAACTCTCCTACCCTTCCAAAACCATATTTTTCATAAAAAAACTCTTTGAAAATGGCCATTGCCTTATGCTAGCTCCTAAATTGTGCTTAAAGATTATTTGGGAGCTGCTATTTGACCTGGGTCAAAATGTGTAACCATCTTTCTAATGGTATAAAGAATACAGATTTTTGAGATTAAGCACCTCAGGAATTAAATTTTGGCACACTTTTCTGTTCTCCTGCAACTAAGTTTCTGGTCCTTGCCACAGATAACAGAGGAGTGTTAGTTCATTTTAACATACATATTGTTGAAGACTTAGCTGCAACGGTACTTTTTTATGCCCTTAAGATAATGGTGCAGAAGGCACGTCTGAAAAATCCCTTCATTTCTCAAAACAGAATACTAAAGTACTTGTCAAGGCATTTATTTGAGGACCTGTCACTCTGGAAATTACACTTGAAACAAATCTATTCTAGGACAAAAATAGGGCACAGATTTTCCGCAGAGACCAAGCGAAAGTGCAGTGAAAAACAATTCAGAAACCAGTGTACAGAAATGAAAATAGAATCGGCTATTCATCCATCTACACACGTATAAGAAAGTTTATGCATTTAGAGTAGCAGGTTTCTTATATTATTTTGGTCAGTTCTGAAAATGTGAACGGTGTCATGTAAACACAGGACAAAGGATACAGGGGTTTTGACATCACTTTCACATTTCAAAATGTAAATTTTGGTGTATTTTTCCTCATGTACCACATGAAGTTTTCATTTGTTTCTGCTTATATGAAGTTTTCAAAACTTTACTTTGGGAAAGATCATTCTAAAATTTAATGGATTGGTAAAGGATGTTATATCTAACAACTCTTAGTAACTTAATAACTTTGTACTCATGTATGGAATTTTTTTTAAAGATTTCTCAAGGAGTAAACAATACAATTATATTTAGCTAACTATCTAGAATAGCTACATAGAAGATTAGTTATAGAAAAGCCAACTATATAGAAGGTTAAAGAAAAATCTCTGTATGTAGTACTTTCTGCATCTTGGTTCAGTTCAAATATTGCACAATATGTTCTGTAACAAACAAAAATGTATTAATCTCCATTTAAAAAAACTCAAAATTACTTCAATTTCAGTTTTCCACTTCTAATAAAAAAAAAAAGAATGAAATGTCAGGAAAATTAAAATTGGGAAGTAACCCACTCCACAGTCCTACTCGGAACGGGGACATTGAATTCAGGTCATCTCTCTCACTGCTTTTGTTCATTCAAATCTTGGGATTTAATGATCCTCATGGTGATTTCCCCCTTCCACCCTTCCTATCAAGCTCCAGATTACCTTGTACTTTAAAAAAAAAAATTATTCAAACAGTATTCTAAGCTGCCCTTCAGTTTGCATACGCTGGATACATATAATGAGTATGCAAAATCCTAGAGTCTAATGATATCATAAAAGCCAAATAGTGAAAAAATATTACTCCATTTTTCACTTAGGCAATACTTATTGATGTATTTACAAAAAGAAACCCTAGAACATACTTGCATGGGTCAAACATATCAGGCAATAAAAATTCATCCCCAGCATTTCCTCCCACACATTCCCTACAAATATTTTCACTCTGAGCAAAGTCATCCCATAAGGAGCTAATAATTTTAAGTATGAAGGAACACATTGAGTAAGATTGAATGAGATCTTTAAGTCATCAAGTTTTCATCTTACACATATCTTAGCCTCTGAGAATTAATTCTTCTTTCAAATACATCAATGTATTGAGTCTCTGACTAAAGCTGCCAAAACTGGGGAGTTCCATACATGGTCTTGTGAAGTGTTTTAAGCTGTCAGAAAATACTGTGCAGGATTTTGTGCTGAATGATACAAATATCTTTTTTAGACCATTTCATCCTTTTAGCTGTCATAATTTGCACTAATACTCCTCAGAAAAAATTCTTATTTTCTGAAATTAAATTATTCTATGTATCTATTGCTTTTTGACTAAAAAGATTAACTCTTAAAGTTTTTCTCATAAGTCTGTGATATTTCTGAACTTTTAATATATTGAGTTTTCTCATCATTATTTCCTTGTGAAATACAGAAGCAGATTCAGAGGTAGAATAAACATATAAGTTAAAAAATATATCAGTTATGTCTGATATATTTGTTTCTTTGTGGATTTCTCTTTTTGTGTATTCAAAAACGACATCTCTCCATTTAATTTTTTTTGTTTGTTTGTTTTTAAACAGAACTCATATTACTCTATTATTTTTTGCAATCTCTAAGCCAGCTGGTTTCCATTCTTGAGTGCAACTTTATTTTGATACATTGCAACCTACAGTGGAAAACTTTCCCAGATTACTCTTTCTCAGAATAACTCACTCCTCTAATCTTTGTATAATATTTTGTCTACTTGTGCATTTGTTTACTGCAATACACTCTTATAATTCTGCAAATAAAACATACTAAAATAAGATACACTTAAATGTGGAATTTGCTTAAACATCTAGAAATTTCATTATGTCAATAATGGGTAAGCATCTGCTTAAGATAATGTATTATCTAAAAGATAAGTTTAAAACACTCTGATTAACTTAATGGATAGTGGCAGAGAAATTATACACTGAATTTTACATGCCTTAATTTAATAATGTCAAGGGGTTTTTGCAGGAATAAAATCCTCTGGAGTCTGTTTACTCCTCAGCATTCAGAAAGCTGCTATGGCTGTTTTCCAGTAAGTGACAGTATTTTTTTCATGATGTTCACATGTTGGTGCCTTCATACACCTTTTTTTTCACTGCCTTGAACTCACAAGCCAGAGTATTGGTTATTGTGAACCCACAAGCCACAGTATTGCTTCTTGTGATGGTTTCTGATGGAAAGTGACTTCTACCAGCATGAGGATAAATCCTTCTCTGTGATCTTTTTCTGCCCTTTGGCTGTCAATATTTGTCAATATAAGAGGATCCAATAACAAAATTTTAAGCAGGAATAACTATAACAAGTATGAGTACATTCTGATTAAATCTGCATGGTAGCTACTGTGTGAAATGTGTTACAGAGAAACAGCTTCTCTACTGGAGAGAATATCCAGTAGGAGATACTTGCCTGGGGAGGCAAGGGGGAATGTTCTCTTTTTCTCTTTCTTCTCTCTCTCTCCTCTTTTATTTTTACACAAAAGTAACTTCCACCATACATCCAGAGTGGATGTATGCTATCTGCTGTGGACTCTGTAAGTCCTTGTGAATGTGAATTGGCCTTAACAGCCACTGTGCAACAGAAAGACTTTCCAAAATGGAGAACAGGAGATATAGCAAATATGATGGAACCAAATCAACCTGTTTCAAATTTGTGCTCATTCATGTAGACATGAAAAGAAATTGATGAAATTGAAATGGGAAAAAAAAAAAAATCAGAAAAAATAACCTCCGTTGTGGCACAAGTGAGCAAGTTGGATGAATATTTTTATAATCTCCAGTGCTGTGATACTAAAGACCAGAGAAAAATGAATAGTGATGCTGTTGTTGTGTTGTGTTGTGTTGTTGTGTGCAAATGAGATGTATATTGGTAAGGACATCACCAGTTTCAAGAGCATGAAATTATGGGCTTTCTTGTGTCCACACTGCTTGCCACATGCCAGCACATGGAGTAATAATCTTGTTTCTCCTTTAAGATTACATATTTCTCCGTGGTTGCTAAGACAAAAATTACTATTTTTCAATAAGTATTTCATCCGGTTATGTAAAAAACAAATGAAGACAGATGAAGAGTATTTTATAATGCACCAAGTGTTATTTTCTATCATAATGCTGACAGCACATATTGCACATTTTAGTAGCAGTTCATGAAATAAGATGTTCCCTGGACTATACACACAAGAGCACAGTGACATCTATTTGGGCCAGTCCATGCAGAATGAGGCAGGAAAGCTAATAATGAAAGATAGGCAAAGTCAGACTTCTAATATCTGAGCTCTCTCCATGACAAAAGAATTTTTAGAAGTACAGCAAAATCCCAAAAATGCTAATCTAGGAATTCACAGGAATGAAAAGTAGATCACAAAACACAAACATGGGAAAGAAAGATGCTGACAGCAGATGTGTCCTTTCAGATACAAAAGATAAGATGATTGGAACAAAAGATAGGGAAGCAATAAGCTGTCAGAAGTTGGCAAGAGGTCCGTAAATCCACATTCCAGATATGGGAGAGAGCACTGCTATGGCCATTCGTAGTGGAAAAGAATGAAACTCCTAAGCCATCTTGGAGTATCTTTGCTGTCTTTGGTATCTTGTGAAAGAAATGTATGAAGATTTAGTGATCTTGAGCAAGGCCTGACAGCCATTTTAGCCCAATGCTAGGGCCTGGACAGCCACTTGCCCCAGGTTTATTAAAATAAGGGGGAATTTTGGCTACATTTCCTAGATAAACGTAACTAGATCTGCTCTGGTGGGCATTAAGGAGACAGCTGTCCTACATGCATTAAAAAAAAAAAAAAACCAAAACCAAACAAACCAAAACAATACAAAAAAACTCCAAAACAAACAAATAGTTTTGCAAGGGGCAAGGAGGATGAACCATGATGGGATCTGCAGAGCATGAAGTAGATATCTATCAAAGAAACAAAGTCTTTTTCCAGAAGACAAATTATGACAGAGAACTGAATTGAGTTGTCTTCTGTATTTCTTCAAACAGTATTGTTGGGCAGCCTTTAACAGTTCATATAATCCAGTTTGTGAGAAGATAGAAATAAGACACGAGTTTGACCAGAGTGTTTGGAAAAGGGAATAAAATTGAGACCTGTTTTCTTGAAAGAGAAGAAAAACTAGGCAAGAATAATGGATTTCGAGCAACATAATCTTCTGTCAGTATTTAAGTAAATTTTAAAAATTGCAGATAGAATATCCAAGTGCTCAAATAAGGTCCACTGAAGTCAAATATGCATCCTTAAGATCAAAGATTAATGATCATTAAGAAAGTAGGTCTTTAAGTACAACTTGACACTGTTAACAAAAAGATTCTTGACTCACTGCTTCTTTGCAGGTGTGTTATTGTTGCACTTATCTGAGTGATAAAAGGTATCACAAGTATTTAAAGATACAGTCTGGAGTTCAAGATGGTGGACAATTATAACAGATGAGTCCTCAATTATGGAAAATTGCAAATTCCATTGTCATAAAGCTGAGAATCTAGCCCTTAGCACATCAAAACCTTAACTGGAGAGCTATAAAAAGGGAAGCAGACTGATGACATAATCAGTATGATATAATCAATATATATTATTCCTTATGCATGAATATTATTAAATATGTGAGAAATAGTAATTCTTAATAAAATAGATTATGTTTTCTAATAGTTATTTACGGTGGTTTTGAGTCCACAGTAGTTTGGCAACCTCAGTTGTGTTATTTGAAGCTGCATTTACAAGCTTAGCAAGATTATAGCGTCTACTTGTAACATAAAAGGCATTGTGCCTTCTGACTTAAAGACTATTTTAGACTTCCTTTTCAAATTCAAGTGCTTTTTCTAAAACCAATTATGTGTGCTCTTCAATTTTGAGCTTAAAACATCCATTAAGTGGGCATAAGAGACAAAATTACTGACATGAAATGTGAACACTTTACTTGGAGGACACTGAAACATTTTTCAAAGGGTCTTTTTAGCTTTCCATTTACTGTCATGGTACTGAATTTTCTAGGCAATAATGCATATTAAAATAATGCTGCTCTTAATTACGTAAGATTATATATTGCTGTTTCTTAATATCCTCTAGTATTTTTTTAATTACTATTGTATCTTTAAAGGGACAAAAACAAAGAAAAAATTAAAAAAACCTAAAAATTTAAATTTATTTCTTAAAAAAATATAATATTTAATACATTGTAATATTGGTGTCTAGAGTACACTTCCATTATCCAAAAGGAATATTTTAATAAATGATGTATCAAATTAAACCTATTTTGGCACCATTCAAACTGTGAATAATATTATTTCACATCATATACTCAGATGCGCATGTATCATGCTCCAAGGCACTGCACATCATTAAGCAAGAACTACATGATTTCATCACAATTAAATATAGGTTCTCACATTCACATTAAATATAGGTTCTCTTAAGAGCGATGTGCCTGACTTGGTGGCTTCTTCTCTGTCTATAATTCATCATTTGTTCTCCATTATTTTATATGGTGAACTAGTTTATAGAAGAAATATAGTTTCAGGTTGGTTTTACTGTTTGTATGGTATTCAACAAACTCTTAATCTACTTTTAGCTAACTCTTTCATCTATAAAATGTGTTCAGTAGCGACCTACCCTCAGGAGAGCTTAAAAAAAATAAAGTCAAATTTTTAGGTAGTCACAGCTTTTAGGGATTTAAAGATGTTTTTTCAGTCCTCATGAAATTCCAACAGGAATTCTACAAAACTGAAATGTCCTCCAATAATACAGCATTATTTTCCCCTCAATGTCTTTCAGAAAGTATGAAGGTGGAAGGACATACATACAGCAGCCCCCTCAAAAACTATCATTAATATAAACAAACAAATAAGCAAACAAACAAAAAACCTAAACCACCATAAAACAAAACAACTATAACAAAAAACCACAACAAAAACAAACAAAAAACCTCAAACAAACAAAAACCAAACCACACAAACATAAAATAGTAATTGAAAGAAAAAGAATATAGGAAGAGTCATTTTTACTGATATATAAAGTTTCTGTGTTTAAACTGGAAGGGATATTTTACTAACTGTAGGACCACAACAGATAGCTGAAGTGAAGTCAGTTCTTTTAATTTCTAAGATGTTGTCTTATTAAAACACGGAGATGAAAGGTCCTAGATATCTTTGTGTTACTTGCAAGTGTAGCAACAAAGGCAGTGTAAAATGAATGAATGATGACTTTGCACAAATTTGGAAAATTTCACTACAATCTTTCTTTCACGCAAGTAAATATACAGAATAAACTGATAAATAAAATAATGAAGTTACTGGATTTCTTTCTGTTTGCTTTGGTTTGATTTCCATCTTTGTAAAACAAACAAACAAAAAACAACAGCAAATCTGGAAAACATTCTGAAAGTCTAAAATATTCACTGTGCTTTGCAACTTCTACCTTCTTAAAAGAAAGATAAAATATATGGTTGCTTTTTTGCTCCATGAAGTTTAAAATTAGTACCATGGGCAAAGTTCTCTGCATTTATCATTCATACATGTAAAACTTAAATTTAATTCATTTTATAACAGACTTCATATTCTATTGAAAGAATTTAGTGTATCATAATAACACCCTGAAGATACAACAATTTTTTCTTTAGCAGTACAGAAAAGCTCTGTGAATACTTTACACTTTGCTCTATTCATTGTCGCCCTAAGTACAGTTGGGTCCTTTTTTCCTCTAATACTATAAAATATCCTTTTCATTTTCTTTAAAAGCAAGACATTAAAAATTTTCCTTTTGGAAAATGCTTTCCTGCAAAATAGCAGCCTATATCAGTCATCATCACTA
Organism: Petroica traversi; assembly: GCA_025920805.1. NCBI lineage: Eukaryota > Metazoa > Chordata > Aves > Passeriformes > Petroicidae > Petroica > Petroica traversi. The sequence continues at coordinate 12,799,204 of JAHLSL010000062.1, read as the reverse complement.
GGGAATGCTGACTTTATTATGTAGACTACTTTTTAAATTGCAAGTACTTGACACGATTTCAAAAACACAGCTATTAAAATGCAATATCTATTTTAACATAAAGCTTAGTAATGAAAAATTTGAAAACTGGTATTTTTTTTCTAAATAATGATGATAATTCTTATTATTGTTAGTATCCTTGAGGAAACGTGTTTGGTTTGGGAGGTTTTTTGTTTATTTGTTTAAGTTTGGGCTTTTTTCCCCCAAAAGTGTATTTTTACAGGATATTGACCTTAAAGAGAAAAATTTGAGCAAAAATTAAGAGTCTAAATCCTTGATCTTGCCATAGCCCCTGTGGTGTATATCTTGAGACTCACGGACAAAAAGCTTTCCAGTCAAGACTATTTATTATTGTTTGTTTTTTACAGTTCAGCAGATATGACATCTTCTGTCAACCTATCAAGTCATTTAACTAAGACCTCTGGCCAGTTTCTTTTAATACTTCCATGCCCCACTTTGTCAAGAATAAAGCTTAAGTTTTAGCAAATGTAAAAATATTCTAAACCAATGCAAAATCGTATCAGAAAGTAGAGAACTATAAGGTCTCCCCTGAGCCTCCATATAATCATGTCACCAAGCCTGCCAGAGTTCAAGAAGCATTTGGACAATGTTCTCAGGCACAAGGTGTTATTCTTGAGATTGTTCTGTGCAGGGTTGGACTCAGAGATCCTTGTGAGTCCCTTAAATTCAAGGTATTATATTGTTCTCTGATACTTTTCCAAGGAGTACAATCCTTTAGAAACAGATTGCTCTAGTGTGAATCTCTCACGGGCTCACAACCCCTATCAGCAAATCTACTCCTGCATGGGGTCCTCTCTCCATATGTTCACAGGTTCTGCCAGAAGCCTGTTCAGTCACCCTCAGAGTAAACAAGTGCTTCTTGTTCAGAAGGATCTTGCTGAATTTCAGGTTGTGCTCATCCACTGGGAAAAAATTGGAAAAATAATGTCTTCATTTTCTTTTCGCACTCTCCTTAGGTATTTATACACATTGATGATATTTCCCCTGAGCCTTTATTTCTACAGGCTGAACATAGCTCTCTCAGCATTTCCTTACAAGAGAAAAGGAAGATCGGTAAAGTAGCAAATAACAAGGAAGACAGCTTTGTTATTCTGACAATGAATTGCATAATTAGAAAGTGGCTATTCAATGAAACGCATATTAATACAATCAAGTGAAAGTTCTGTCCAAGAAGACCCAACTATCCCATATAAAAAAAAAAGGGAAACCAAAAATTTGATGGTAACCACAGGTTAACTCCTCATTTATTTATGATTACTACATCTAAAAAATGTAGTAAAAAACTCCTGAAGAGATAAAATAGACATGATGGTAAGAAGTAAAGGAAATATTGTCCCTTTATATAATATTTATAGGAACCACTGTTTGTTAAGCAGGAATCCTCCATTTTAATCCATCTTTTGCTGCATACAATCAATACATTTTCAATCAACTCTGTTTTAAGTTGACTGTAATTCAAAGATTGATTTGTTAATTACATGTTCTACCTGTCCCCAAACCAGATAAATTTGCAATTGCTAGACTATAAAGAAGTGATCAGTAGAAGAGTATGTTCTTAGTAAAAAGAAATCACAGAATCAATTATCTGGAAAAGTCTCTGAGACCTTCGAGTCCAACCTGTGACTGAACACCCCAAGCCAACTAGACCATGGCACTCAGTGCTGCATCCGGTCTTTCCCTAAATGCCACCAGGGACAGTGATTCCACTGTCTCCCTGGGTCGCTCATTCCGATATTAATCACCATTTCTGTGAAGAATTTCTTCCTAATGTCCAACCTAAGCCTCCTCTCATACAGATCATGTCCTCTAGTTATGTCCCATGTTACCTGGGAGAAGAGGCCGACCCCCACCTGGCTAAACCCTTCTTTCAGGTAGTTGTAGAGATAGATAATGTCTTCTTCCCTGAGCCTCTTTTTTTTCAGGCTAAACAGCCCCAACACCCTCAGCCTCTCCTCACGGGACTTGCGTTCCAGACCCTTCACCAGCTCTTCTGGCTGCCCTTCTCTGAACTAACTCCAGCACCTCAATGTCCTTCCTGAATTCAGGGCCCCAGAACTGAACCCAGAATTCCAGGTGTGGCCTCACCAATGCTGAACACAGGGGAAGAATGTCTTCCCAGTTCTGCTGGCCAAACTGTTCCTGATATAGGCCAGGATACCATTGGACTTCTTGGCCACCTGGACACATTCCTGTCTCATGTCCAGCTGGCTGTCCACAGCACCCCCAGGTCCATTTCTGCATGGCCACTTTCCAGCCTCTTTGTCCCCGGCCTGTGCCACTGCCTGGTGTTATTTTGGTCAAAGTGTGGAACATAACACTTGATCTTGTTGAACCGCATATTGTTCTACCTCAGCCAGTGTTCCAGTCTGACCAGATCCCTCTTCAGGGCATCTCCACCTTCCAGCAGATCGACACACTGACCCAACTTGATGTCATACATGAATTTGCTAATGGTAGACTAGAACCCTTCATTCAGATCACCAATGAAGATATTAAACAGGGCCAGGCCTAACCCTGATCCCTGGGGCCACTACTAGTGACTGACTGCCAACTGGATGTGGCACCATTCCCCACCACTTTCTGAGCCTGACCATCAAAGCAGTAAAGAGTTCATCTGTTCAAGACATTGGCTGCCAGCTTTTCCATGAAAATGCTCTGGGAGATGGTGTCAAAGGTTTTGTTGAAGTCCAGATAGACAACATCCACAGCTTTTCCCTTATCTATAGGTAGGTCACCTGGTGATAAAAGGAGATAAGGCTGATCAGGCATGACCTGCCCTTACCAAACCTTTGCTGCTGGGCCTGATCCCAATGATGTCTTGTTTGCTCCCTGTGACCATGCCCAAGATGATCTATCACATAATCTCTCCAGGCACTCAGGTCATGCTGACCAGACTGTGGTGATCCTTCTGGCCCTTCTTGTGGGTGGACAGCCTTCAGTCATCTGGAACCTCTCCAGTTAGCCAGGACTGATGATAAATGATGAAGAGTGGCTTAAGAAGCACTTCCACCAACTTCCCCATTGTGGCCGGTGACGAGGGCTGGACAGCTTACCACAGGGATGGCCGGTAGCTCACGACTTCTTCTGAAAGTTTCCCTTTTGTTAAGTTAACCTCAGCTGAGGACTTCTTTTCCCCTTGCCGTGAGCCAGGCTTCCCTGGGATGGTGGCCACTGTCCTAAAAGCTGGAGAGCTGCTGAGAGACAGAGTGTTCCCTTGCCCAGAGCCCAAATCAGATGCAAGACACCATGGTCTGCTCTGCTTGGGTTCAGGGGCAAAGTACCCTGGAAAACCCAGCTTTCAGACTTTTGTTCTGACGGTTACAACTTATCTCATAACGGTAGAGGGGAGGACCAGGGAAGGGTCAGAGGGTCAGTGCCTAGTCGGGAAGGAGTAAGGGAGGAGAGAGGGAGACACAAGATACCATTGTTAACTGAAGGACGGGAGGGGGGATTTCGACCCCCTTTCCAAGGCCAAACCTAACTCTACCTTCAGAGGGGCCTCACTTTCTAGGCCCCCAGAAATTCCTCAGAGGGTATGTAACTGTCTGGGCTTGAATCACCGCTACACCCCATCACTCTAGAATGAATCAATCCTGGTCTTATAGACTTGTAAGCATTAAAGTGATTCAGAAAGTGCTGCTTCCTCCTGGATTGCAGGGGATCCATTCTGCTCCCCACCCCTGTCTACCAGCTCAGGAACCTAGCTGTCCTGAGGATAACCAGTCCTGCTGTTGAAGACTGAGACAAAGAAGGTGTTAACTACCTCAGCCTTTTCCTTGTCTTGCGTGACTTTAATAATCCTTTACAGAAGTGGCCAGTTTAAGATATAATTGAGCTTTCACCTCTTTAATTTTCTTTATGCATGACCTGATGATATCCTTAAATACTTTCTGATTGCCTGCTCCTTTTTTCAGAAGTGACATAACCTCTCTTTTCCCCTGAGTTCCTTTGAAAGCTCCCTGCTCAGACAGGCCCATTTTTCAGCACATCTGGACAGCCTGCTTCTGCGCCTTCAAGATTTCTTCCTTAAAGTATACCCAGACTTCCTGGTCCTCTTTGTTTTTAAAGGCTGCTTCCCAAGGGACTTTGTGAATCAATGCCCTGAACAGGCCAAAGTCTGGCCTCTGAAAGCTCACAGTATAGATTTTATTAATGCTTCTCCTTACTTCACTGAGTATTGAAAACTGTCATTTCACAGTTGCTGTGCCCAAGCAATTCACTTTGTAGGAGCAAATCATCTTGGGGTTTATTTTGACACAATGTTTAACTGAGTTGGGTTGACAAATCAGATTTTTTTTGCCTCTCTGAACAAAATAACATTTTAGCAATCTGATTGTAACTTACAGATTTCAAATCAAATAATGTCTATCAGCAGATGCAGCTGATAAATTTGTCAGACAAAAGAATACTTCTGGCCTAGAAATCAAACTGCTGTTGGAAGACAAGGGTGAACCAACCTCTCTCTTTTATATTCATAGTCTGCCTTCATCAAGAGCAGCAACAAATGGAGACCTACCCTCAAGGTGTTAAGAGGACTCTGCTTTTCCTTGATCCTGGTAGTCATACTGAGTGGAAGAATATTGTATTATAGGAGGTAGTGATTCCCAATACAGTAAACCCAAGCAGGTCCTGAACTTTTCTGTGCTGTGTTGAATGTGCAACCTGGGCTTCAATTCTTTGAAGCAAAAATCTTGTTTCTGCACAATAATCTCAGCCAGCTGACAGGGCAACTCCCATTTGTTACTGGTGAGTATGCCTCGTGCAAGGCCTGATCTTTATCTAAGTGTGCAGAAAGAAGTTCTCACAGGAACATAATTTCTCTTTCAACAGTAGACGGGACAAAAGAGTTTTTTCCTTGTAAGAAAATCCTATCATAACTGGAATGACTGAAAGAGGAGAAGCTCAGCTGTGGACAGGGTTAGCATGATGTGCTGCACAAGGAGTCCTGTTTGGTGCTACACCACTCATGGCTTCCATCATCTAAAGGGACACAAGATTATCTGTATTACTACAGAGTGTTAGCTCTGAAAAATAGCATTTTAAATGATAATTTAAAAAGTCGAAATGGCTTTCTGCTGGAATCATAATGAATAATGCCCTTTTTCTAAGACATTACTTAACATAACTTGTATTACAGAAGCATAACTATCCCTGCAGTGCAGGTCTGACATTTTCCTATGTACCTGGAAATCCACAGATGTATAACTAAGTTCATGTAACAGCACAGGTACTAGATCTTAGCCCACAGGAAATATCAGATAATTAAAGTTTACTTACACATCTTCCATAGAGAATTTTCTTTTGTTCCTGCCTGTATGTTGCTCTCTACTTCCTTTTTATCTTTTCCTCTGAAGCACCTAATAATTCTTGATTAAATCCTACCTATGTAGATATCAACCTGATGATTTTTTTCATAAAGTTTGTTGCACAGGGAGGGTACTTGTTTATAATGATGTTTAGGCTGGCTTATGTCAGATTTGATCCCATTTCTGAAAAGGCACATTGGGGCCGTACAATCCTCTCATTCTGAAACCATTGCACTTTTGAGTATCTTGTATCCTCTGACAAGGAGAATGTTTATGCGCAATGCTGTTTATGGAATGGTTAGGCCAGAGCAGGCCTGGAACCAAGGACAAGAAGGTGAACAACCTGAAAGCCTATAGCTAGGAAAAAGGCATCAGAATTGGACTAGTGAGGAAGAAGAAGTGTAGGATTCCAAATTTTGTATTTAGCTACTGGACTAATGTACATCTGTGTAGTGGTACAAGAGAGTAAATGTGGTGGATAAGCACATGGGAAGTGTTAAGGAAACACTTGAAGGTGCTCTAAGGGCAGTAGGAGAGATTTTACCATCTAGAACACTTTGTGCCACATGCCATGCAGGTGTACTAAAGATAATACAATGCTTTAAGTGTTTTCCTGGGCAAAATGGTTTAAAGCACACAGCCATTAGGCTTCAGGCTGTAAACAGCAATAAAAGAGTTGATTGCAACCAGTAAAAGCAAAGTGGATAAAGTTCTTAAGCTGATAATATAAGGAACTCTGAATTTTCTTTACACAGCATACATTACGCTGTTATTGACAAACTATCAGTTTTCTGCCTAGGAAGAGCCTTTGGCAAAATATGTTATGGACACAGTCATAAAAGACATGGAAGGACAAAGGAAAATTAGTTACTTGAATACGTGGAGTCAGGTCCTTCACTGCTGTACTTTTCTTGCAAATTTTAATGACCTAAAAGTAACAGGAATTTTTGAGATTTATTTCAAATCCCAGCTCTTGCAATTTCTTATTCCATTGACAGAATTTATATCCTAGGCCTGAATAAAACCTCAATTTTTGTTTTTCTAGCATTTTTTTTCCTTTCCTTCATATATATAATTCCCAAGTTTTTTGCTTTACCAAAATCACACAGAACATAGCTGGTTAAAAAAAAAAAAAAAGAAAAAAGAAAAAAAAAAAGAACAAAAGAGAGTGAAAGAGAAATATGGAGACTATTTCTCTTTCTCTCTCTTTTTAATTTTTTAAAATATTTTTAGTATCTAAATAATATCTTTAGATAATAAAGCTAAACTGAAGGAGTTATGGTTTTAGGTAAAAGATCAGAAAGAAAACCGCTGGGTTTTTAAATCTTGAATTCCTATAAAATATTTTTAAATTAATTTGCACACATCATTTCGCATGCTTGTTTCATTTTCACCATGAATCTGCCTTCTGCCCCAGAGTTCAAACACAAGGCAAGTTCTTTCAAGTGAAACAACTTTATATCTTATAAGGTTTTTTTGGGTTTTTGGTTTGTTTTTTTTTTTTCTCCACAAAAAATATTTAAAAAAAACCCAGACATCTTTAAGTTCTATAATTTTTCTCCCTCTCCATTTCTTGTGAAATTTGTGGCTGCTAGGTTTACAAGAAGATGTCAGTATCTTTTTGTATCAAATAAAGATGAAATATGGTTTAAAGAACCAAAGTCTTTGTAGATTTTTTTCTATTTTACTTCCCTCTTATGATTTTAACCCATTGGCTTAGGAATTCTGTCTTCACTATGTCCCACATAGAATATTAAATACCTATGTCATAAAAACCTGAGAGATCCACTCAAAATCAAAGGAATGTATTTGGAGATTGGAGAGTAGTGATTTCATATTTCATCATACTATGCACCTCTGGACCGGCACGTTGTTTTCCTTCACTGTATGTTGCCACAGCTGATCAGTCAATCTGTTTGTACATTTCTCCTCAAGGTTTCTTTCGCCTCAAGCAAACATAAAAAAACCCATAATGTTGAAAAGACGGCATATATATTCATGAGATGAATTTCAAAGTGACAAATGTACAGTCCAGTGCAGAATTTAACAAAATTTCTGCTAAACTGTCTTACTTGCACACTAATAATAAAATAATAAAAATAATAAAAATAATAATAATCATCATTATCATCATCATCTTGTTTTATGTGTATTTATACAATTATTTTCAGTTAGGTTTAGAAATCTCCTTTTTGATCGTTAGATCTCCCATTAAACATTTGAAAAAGTAAATACAAAGATAATATTCTATAAATTCAAACATTCATAATTTCTGAGGAGCCTGGGAATAGATTAATGGTTTATGATATGACTTACAGAAATGGAAATAGTATTCAGAAGATGATTTATGTTTTTAATTTTTTTTATATACTGCCTTGTTGCAACTCTGTTAATTTATACTTCTGCTACTCGTAGATATTGATCAAATATATAAATCCCAATGCTATTAGTCAGATAGAAGCATTTAAAAAATAAAATAAAAAATACCTTGGTACATCTATTTCAAGAATTTGATTTTGAATCTTGAGATAAATTTTATAATTCTTTTTCTTTCAACCTTACAAATCAGGTCTTTTACCATCAAATTTTGTTTCTTTAGACTCTAAATTTTAAAATACTTTCCAAAAAGAATCACTGTCATAAAAAAAATAGTTTTAGAGCCAAAAATCATAATAATAATGGATGTAAGTTGAATCAGTTTTTTTGAATTATTTCTTGAATAACACATACTCTTTCCAAAAAAAAGTACTGAGGTATTTCAGTCTCCCACTTTATATTGTGAAATCATTTCCAGTTCATTCCAATTTCATTAATTTGCTGTGCTCATGGGCAAGGACAGTTCTGTGTTGCTTTTTCCTCATTTTTCTCTCCCACATTTGTTTTTCCTGCCTGCAATACATCTATTATTTTATCCTTCTTCTGACATTCAGCTTTTTCTAGCAGCAAGAATAACATCTGCAGAGGTAGATTCTCTGCATCTTTCTTAAGGCCTCTTTTTACTTGAAATGTAACAGTCAAGAATGTCTTCCAAGAATAGAAAACATTATTTCTCCTCACCCCACAATTCACCATGCTAGTTCTCTTCATCCCCAAATGATGTGGGGAATTTTCTCAGACTACTGTCAATATAATCTTGAAAGGTCTTCACAGGGAAAGTTTTCACCTTGAAACTAAAAAGTGCTGTTTTGTTGTCTTCTAAAGTGTGTTTCTACCTCCTGTAATAGCTATAATCTGAGTGCTAGCAAAAGATGCTTAATACTTCACTGCTTGGACTGTATTTCTCCACTTTAGGGTGTCTTCTTTTGTGTGCTTCTTCTTTTGTTTGCCATTTGCTCTCACTTTTTACTGACAGGAAGCTATTTCACAAATAATCTCATAAAGGGAAAATAGGTAGCTACAGCTGGATAAGTGTAAACAATCAATTTTGTACTACTCCAAAGTCCTTTTACTGGTGAAAACTGATAAATAGATCCAAAAGAAAGCAATCTCTCCTACACAGAGGGTAAGTGTTGTAACCAGATGAGAAAGACAGCCGGGAAAATGAGGGAAAATAGACTAAAATAAGTTTAAAACATTAAGTATGGTAACATTGCATATTGGTCTCCAGCATTATTGGCTCTTAAAAGACAGAATTGCTGTAATGAACTAATAAAGAATTAACACACACTCTGCAAAATCCTTTGGTGCCTTTTTCAATGCCTTTTCTCACAATCTAGTATACTCCACCTACGTGCAGAGAGAACTACAAGGTTTGTGAAATTAAACAGTGAGAGTGCAGCCCTAACCATTTTATGATGCAATCTGTTTAACTGAGATGGAATGAAAAAATAAAATCCAAATCCTTTGGTAGGGGAAGAGAAGATCTCTCCTAAAACAAATATCCCAAGTTTCTGAAGTTTGAACTTCCTTTTTTTCAACATTGTTGCAATTGAAAATATGTATAAATATTTATATGGAGTTGTATACATACACATTAAAAAAGCATACATAAATTAGGGATTTAGGGATAGTCACGAAGGGAGAGTTCAGAATACCGGTAAATAAACATGATGGCTATGTTTACCCTGCGTATCTGACCTTAAAATTATCCAGAAAATGTAGGAAGAATTTCTTATTTTTCAGTTGCCCAGAATTTATATCTGTTTGCCTCTTGCCTGCATAAAGTTCCTACAAGAAAAATGGCATAATTTTTTTTTTCAATCTTTTTCCTTTTTTAAATCTCTGTTTTTTCAGCTGAATTCTTCAGCTGAATTCTTATACTTACTTTCCTATAAATTATTTCTCTGTTTTTACAGAAGATACCTGGGAAAGCTGCCTTCACCCTGTTTCGTCAAGCAGGACTTCAATCCTACTCCAGCAGCCTCTGAGGCTCATGCCTCACAACTAAGACTGGGTTTATTTTGGTTTAATGTTGGGAGTTTTCACCATTCTAACTCTATCCTTCCTAGAAAATGCCCATAGCTTATACTACTTTTAGCATAATCATAATACCAAAAAGTAGGAATAATGAGGGATAAGGAAGGGTGATACTGTGAAATAGAGGTATGAAGTCTTCTATATTACCACAAAAGAATTTTATTTTGCCTGATAGATTTTTTTTATAAAATAGAAGCATCTAACTGAAGATGAAATATAACCTTGGAAGAGGAGTTTGAATGCTACCAGCTATAAATGCAGAACCATTACATCACAGTGCTGCTTCAGTGAACAATATGACTGAAGCATTAAAAGAAACCAGGTAATTTAACCTAATTTTCTAGTCATTACCATAGAAAGTACATATCCACAGACCATAATAAAGCAAACAAACAAAAACATAACAAAAAAACCCCTTTGCAAAATATATAATTTATAATGGTGCCATCAAATTTATATGCACAAAGAATATGGACTAAACAACTGCAGAATGCTCATTTATTGCTCATTATTTATTCAGCACATTGTTACAGCCCTGCACACAAATAACTGAAGTGAACCAGAGACTGATAAGTGTAAGGAAATAAAGACCTGTCCCATATGTCTGATGAAATAAATGAAAGTTTTAGTCAGATTAATAACTCTTGCCTTGGGTTGCAATGGGAATTGTGATATTCAGATAACTTCTGCCACTCTTGCTACACTGGCAATATGGGATAACAGATATATTGTTCTATATGATGTCTTATTTTGACAGTATTTCAGAAACAGAAATTATTTTTATGCATCTTACATATGGATCTGCATTGACAAGATACATGCATTTTTAAGATCCACTAAAATTGAACTTTAATATATTCACACCTACCCCTATATTCATTAGGGATAACCTTAAGAATTCTCTTAAGAATGGATTTTCACAGCTTATGTTCCCTTCCTGTGTGATTTGTAACATCTAATTGGAATAAATAAAGAACCATATAAAAACATGTTATTTTTCTGTGATTGCATCATTTAAAGGGACATAATGAAACTGGTTTGTTTATTAATTTATTTATTAGTTGTTTTGTTTTGTTTTTAACTTTTATTAGTTGGTTTCACCTTTGAAGACAAAAGAAGGTGGCTAAAAGGAAAGACAGTGAAAATGTTTGGGCTGAAAAAGGACTTTGAACCAAAAATTTTACCCATTTTTCCTACTTATATTTTGAAAAACTATTAATCATAAATTCTTCCATTGAATCCTGTCCCCTTTGAGTTCAACGAATAAAAAGACTTAGCATGTTATGAGTAAAAAATATGAATCTCTCAAATTTTAAATGAAACCACTCAGATTTTGCCATACACTAGAGTTTGTATTCTGAAACAGCAGAAAATGCAGATTACACAAAAATAGATCCTCCTTTTGCCTATGATTGCACATGACAAAATGAGAATTAATTTTTATACATTGGTTCAGTACAAAATATATCTTGCATTTGAAAACAGCTCACGCAAGGAAGTCCACACTCTGGATAGACAAAGTGACCTAGACAAGACCTATGGCTTCCCCCTCAATATTTAAAATGCTCACCTCACAGTATAGAATTTCTTTGTTCTTAGTAGTCTCAAGAGAGAAATATGTTAATGGCAGCTTATAGTGTGTCTGAATTAGCTCTCACCAGAATGCACCCTTTTCTTACCAGAATTTACTCTTTCCCCTCTGGTGTTAGTGGAAGATACTGTTCAGATCAACATGAAATATAAGCAAGAAGTAAACTTTTTTTTTTTTTTTGTAACTTCAGAATCAGTTAAAGTGATATAAAACCCACATCAGTTTGTGAACCTCAGCTGGATCTTGGCAGGATTCGTTTCTTGGCAGGATCCATTGAAGGAAGAGGAGGTGTGCACTGCTCTGTTTTCCTCTAGTTTTCTGAGCCAGTGACTGAGGAACACTGACCCAGCAGAGACCTAGAAGTCATCTTCAGATTCCTCCCAGGGATTCTATATAAATACTTATTTTTAGAGAAGCTCTCATAGAAGTCCACATAGAATGTCAACATATTTGTGTTAACAAATCAATAACACACAAATTATAGGTAATCATCTGAATACTCATTAGGTTGTACATATTTGTTTTAGAAATCACAATTTTTTGTACTAGGGTACAAAACCAAAACAAAACCAAAACAAACTACACTAACAAAGCAAAACAAAAAAAGAAATAGAAAACACCAAGGGGGAGTTTTGACAGAGGAGCTTAACAAGTAGTACAGGCAGTCCAAGCTCTTTCATTTAGCAGAAAATTATTAGCTATTGCTGCAGTTTTGAAGCTGTGGATTGCAGCCCAGATATTTAGCTTCCTTCAAGTAATAAAAAAAGGCATTAGGCTAGCAGTTTAGTTTTTTAATAAGGCTAGCTCTGGTCCATGGAATTTCAATACTATTACTGTATAGGGCACTTGAAAGTTAAGCATGTTTCCATCTCTTTTGTTACGGTAGTGGGCTTAAAGTGGGCATAAGTTGTATTAGGTTTATTTGCATTTGCAGAATGTTTTTCTATACAAGGCTGAATGAGCACTTCATCTAGGTCTGCAGTGAAGAAAGAGTGGTGAGATCACTATGCTGACTGTACCTGAAGTTCAAGAGCAAAGCTGTCAGCATTCAGTGGTTTTTTAATTGAGGAAACACATAATAAAAATTTACAGAATTGCACACAAGCACAAATAAACATGCTAAGGATTAGAGAAGCTATACGTGTTGCCCTATGCCAATAATACAGAAAATGTAGAATAATATATACAGTTAGCAGATATGCTCTGGCACAACATGGAATTGAAGTGTTAATGAGCTGAATGTGATATGTATGGTTAAAGAATCTCACACAGACTCTATATGAAAAAAAGATGTGAAAAGATAAGGTCTGTAGAGGGCTTGAGTTTCACATAACACTTCAAAGGAAAACCCATTAAAAATTACTTCAGATTTTTAGACATGTTTAAGGATAGATGTCAAACACATGACACAAGCCTTTTTAGCAACAAATGCTTAAAGCTGTTTTTAGCAGCAAATAGGTATCAAAATTAGCTCAGTTTTCCAAAATGCATAGAAACAGAGAGAAAGGGCACTTTGAGTGTAAAGGGGTAGCAAACACAGAAAAGTGATCTCACAGAATATATCTTCCTTTTGCTGTTTTCTTCTTCTTTACAGAAATGAAGACTTTGAAAGACTGGGATGAATTCTCTGTGCTGCAAAAAATAATTCCCTGCTGGTAAGTTGGAAGTTTCAGGGTTTGCCACACTGTAAACATGAAGTCAATATCTTACATTTATGAAGTTAAACATAGTTCTAATGACATAGCAGACTTAAATATAAAAACTTTCCTTTACATGCTTGCAACTACTTGAGCACCCTGATCGCTATTTTAAGAAATAATGCCAGTATTGATGTGATAAACCTGGAGCTGTCCTTTGAAAAACTTTCTAGTCAGCTATGTTGCAACTGGTCTTGATAATCCCCATTAGACCCCTTTTCTTTGTTTGTCCCAAAGGTATTTCACGTAAATATTTGCTTTCATTGTGAAATATAAAGGCCTTCTTACAATTAATATTTTTAAGATTTTAATTTACATATTTTCTGGTGTGTATTTCCTCTGCTGTCTTGTGCTTGCATAATATATATAATATTGCCCTCAGAAGACAGCCATATGAAAACTTAATTTATGGAATGCATAATATAACTTAAACTGTATTTACATCTTTCTTAGAAATTTTCTGTCAAACAGGTTATGTTTAGAATTTCCAGTAGGTCTGCCAAAAGAAAAGCTCAATATACATGCCAGTTTATTAATGATTTTGTAATCAATTAGAGAAAGATTGTAATTCCAATAGAATAGAATAGTTACAGTCCTTATGTGTCTGCTTATCTGAAACTAAACTTTTTATTTTTAAGGACTTTTAAATTAATTCAGGTTTGGATTTTCTTCTTTGTTCTTATTGAACAAAGTGTCACTCATTTTGAAGTATGTTTGATTTTCTCTGTTTTATCAGCTCTGATAAAACATCTCACAGACCTTTTGAGTGAAGAATCCTATGTAAATGAGAAATTCTGGCAGAAAAGAACAATTCATCGCCTATTTATAGCAGAAATTCTTGATAAGTACTTTGGTTTAGTCACAACAAACCTCTTGAAAACACAATAATATTTTCTGAAAGTGTGTGTTTAGTATGACTAATGCTGTGCCTAATGTCGCCCACGACAGGCTTGGCCCTCCTGGCTGCCTTGACACTGCTGACTCACATTCAGTTTTCTGTCAACCAGGACCCCAAGGTACTTTTTCCTGTCACTGCTTTCCCAGCTCGTTTTCCCTGGTTTATAAACCAGGGTTGCCACATCCCAGGTGGAAAATCTGCCACTTTTCCTGGTTAAATTCACATGGTTGGTGATTGCCCCTCTTTCTAACTTGTCTAACAAGGTCTCTCTGCAGGACCTCTCAGCCCTCAACATTTCTAAATGAAACTGCTTTGATTGGACCTAATTCATATATTCTTCCACCTCCAGTTATAGTAAAAAAACAAACAAAAAAATCAAACAAAAAACAAACAAACAAAAAAAACCACAAAAAAACCGAAGGAGGGAAGTGTTAAGTCTTCTCATTTTATTTGGAAATATTTAATACTTTGATGTCAATACTATGGCTCAGTTGTCAAATAGGAAGAATGACAATCAGATGCATCAAATTTACAACCTTAAGTTACAAATTTGTACCCATGCATTTTTGATTAATTTCCATTTTTAATATTTTTTCTTTTTTTTAGTTTAGACCTGAGAGGTAAAGTTTATGTCTAGTGCTTGCACTTTTTTATGTAAAACCAAATCAAAGAGTAATACTGTGTTTTCTGTTAAATTCGGTTTCATTAGGAAAAAAAAAAAGGAAAAACCTGCCATTACTCACCTCTTAACATTTAAACAAATGTTATATCTATTAAGCTACAATACATACATCGTAAAGTGATAAAGTCTCCAGACCGACCCCAAAAGCCACAATCTCTTCTCCTGTTGACACCCAAGCATTTAACCTTCCCTCCTTCTCTTCTGCCTCTTCTCGAATAATGACTCTTCCTGGAATATGATTGCAAAAACTCTCTGCCTTTCTTTCTGCACACAAATTAGGGTGTGGAAATCAATGGGTCTGTCCTCAAGGAGCTGCATTCTGGCCTTCTGACCTCACATAGTTTCCACCTGACTACCCAGTCTACTGGCCTAACTTGTTATCTTAGCACACTCTGCATTCACATCCTATTTTCTTCAGGTGCATTTCAGTCCTGCACTCACCTTTGAACGATTTTCAGGTTGTAATTTTCTACCAATTATTTAACTGCTTAACCCTTGACTAAGTTGAAGAAGAAATTTGCTCCAAGAATTTATTCTCATATAAAGAGATATTGTACAAAGAGAAATCTAACCTTATTTATTGTGTGCCTTTTAAAGTGGTGTTTTGTCCTAGGTTTCCTAGGTTTTCGGTTTTCATAAACACGGTTACCTCTCTGTGAAGCATTTTATCTTCTGTGGAGAAAAATATTGTATTTTAAACCAGAAGGCTGTAGCATGTATTAATGAATGGAATCAACCTTGGAATATCCTGGGGCTTTTTTTTTATTTAGTATTTTTGTGCGAGTTTATCCTTTGTAGAAAGAAATGTGAAACCCAATAAAAAGATTTGGAAATACAATGATGAATAAATCTGCACTGGAAGCTTCCTACAAGTGAATGAAAAATGTAGAAGCAAAATTGTCCAGCCATGGATTCAATAGGTAATATAGCTATTCTCAAACCACAAAATAATAGCATGCAAATTATTTTCAGAAAGTTTCTGGAAACAAATCCAGTCAACCAGCATAGAAACTTTATTTGAATCAAATAACATTTGCTCAGTTGCTGCAGGCAGCTTCTAGTCAGAGCAATTGGCTTACAATATATAATAGAAGGAATATAAGCTTCCGGTCTCTGAAGAGGCACACAGTGGAACACCAGAGCAGCAAAGATCAGAGTGCCTGGTATCTGTTTGAGGTGGGAAGTGTGTCATTAGGAGTGGCACAAACCAATGTAGTAGCACAGGTAGTGGCAGCCAAAGCAGCGTGTGTTGGGATCAAAGCTTGGCAAAGGATTTCAGAATCCACTCAGAGATGTCAAACCTTTTTAACCCTCTCCCACACCTACTCTCCAACAAGTTTGAAGCTTGAAATGCATTCTTCTCTGCAATATTACTATCAGAAGTGAAGGAAAAAGATTCAGAAGAACAGTGATCCATTTGCCGGGTATTTATCTCTCCTCATTTCAATAAAATGAAGCAACAAAAAATGAAAAACATGAGAATTGGCAAACAAAATGGTCTAAAGCTCATAAAGCATCTCTCCACGAAGGTTACATTACATGTTTTCTTGTTTACATTTACTACATGCCTTAGAGTGTTCTGCTGAGTTCATACCTTCAAGGCTCTAGACCAAAATGCACAAAATATTTTGAAGATAGACTAGGTGACAGTTACTTATATAAAAGATAGTACAAGCCTTTCATCTTCCTTCCTCACAGCGTGCAGTATAAACAGGCATCAAAATACAAGTATCCCCAAAATAAATTGAGAGCAAATATATACACATGATTGCATTCTCATTAAAATTTCTTAAAAGTATCTGTGTCTACAGAGGGGAGTTGCCTTTTTCCTGAAGGCAAAATAGTTTCTGTATTTTTCTGACTTTGTCTCTGTCTTTCAACTTCATTTGTAAATGCATTTGTCTACAATATGAAAGGAAAAAAAAATTATCATAATCTGGGTTAGAAAAAAAATGAAGATAAACAGTTAAAACAGATGAAAAAATAATTTCATAATTAGTTTTTCAAATAATTAGTGAGCAAATTCTACTTCAATAATAAAAATAAGTCATTACTATTTCATTATTAACATATCAAATAAAAAACATTAAACTACTGAACATGTCTCTAGATCTGCAATGGAGAGAGACAGAGTGTAAGCTCATGGTGGAAAAAGAATGACTTCTGTCCCTATTGCACTGCACTTCAGGGCCATCCACTGACAGTTTGGAAGTCACATTTGGCACTTCCTGGTGTCTCATCTCCAAATCCTAAGTCTGCTGTACAGTGACACTGCCCTGGTGTCCTGTCACCCTCATGGCCCAGTTCTGGCAGAGTGTGAACCATTATCATGCTGGATTTCTTGCAGAAAATAATGGATACCTTGAAAGGAGACCTCTCTACACTGCCCATTGCTCCTCATGGCAGTTTCTATTGTTCTAAGCATAAGAATTCCTTTTTCTTACAGTTCTGGTCTGAGTTGAAAATAGACCTTTACATTTTATGCTAAAAAAATAATAAAAAAAGAAGTGGACATAGATTCAGTCTGACTTTCTAGAAGAATTTTAACAGATTGATAAAACCTAAACAAACACCTTCAAAAACACTCAGTCCACATTTCAATCTTTCACAGAATATTTGAGTCACTGTTTTAATCAACAGCCATATTAAAAATATATGCTTTTTGTAAGAACACCTGTGGGAAATAAAACTGCAGCTAAAAGGAGAAAAAAAATTAATGGAAATAATTATCTCTTGAAAAAAATGAAGAAGCCAATATGATGAGCAGGTAAAAAGTCCACAGAGTAATAATATGAAGTAGTAATCTCATATCACAATGTATCAAGGATACTTTTTGATTATAATAAAAATAAGTTTGAAAAAAACAATATAGAGATATTAATTAATCAAGGATGTGGTCTACAGGTGTGTATTTTGCCCATGAAGTAAAAAATTGGGGGTGTTTTGAGATATGAATCATAAAAGAAAAGCTGAGTGGGAAATGATAGAACTAATCCAAGAACCTAGCAGTGCTCATAACTACTTAATTGTAAGAAACAAAGGTTTTAGCCTTATCTAATAGTCAGTTTTGTATCTGGAGTAAAAAACAGTAACTTGTAAAATAAAGATTCTTTTCCCAGTAAGGCAAATTAAGCAAGGTAAAAATCCAACAATCCTTAAATAAAAATTCTAAATACAAGATTCCTTGTTTTGCTGCAATGATCCCTTTCCTGTGCCAGCACTACTGTTGCTGGTTGGGGTGGATTTACTGACACTTCTTATGCTCTCCCACTGTTAGAACTAGCCAATGAGGAATACCAAGTCTTTTGTCATGTAAAAATAGAAATGTCATGCCACTTCAAAACCTGCCATGGATCATGTTTGCCTCCAGTCCAGATGATGCTGAAGGTGACTTAATGCAGAAAATAAGAGCAGTGTTCTATGATTCTATGTTAGCTCCCTTTTCTTTCCCACTATTAATTAAAACATCAAAGTATTTAGCTACTGATAAATTAAACTAATAATCTTAATTATTGCAATTTATCTGTGTACAATTGAGTGGCATAACCAACATTTTACACAGATATTAGTAGTTACAAACAAGCAGTTATTCCAAGTGGATTGAAATATATATGACCTGTCATAAATATAGAGTGTAGAGGAAGTATAGAGTGTTTCTGAATGCAGGGTTACCAAATACAGGTATAATATAATAAGAAAGACAGCACATGGTATACAGGAGTCCTAAGGCTATAGAAAAAAAAAAAAGTACCACATATCAATTACTATATTAAAAGAAATTCAGGCTTGCAGCTTATGTGAGTCACTGAACATATGATAAATTCAGATGTGGCAAGAACCACAGAAGACAAAAGCAAGGCATAGATTTCACTAGCAAACATAAAAAGTAAAGACAAGCATGTCCTGAATTAAGGAGAAAGAAAACATAAATGTAAATTGCATACCCATTTCTTGGTAAAGAAGAAGAGAGCCTCATCAATATTACATTTCTCTCAGCAAAGAATTTAGGACAGCAACAACATGCTCTAAATCCACTCCCAAACTGAAACCAAAGACCTCTGAACACGAAAACATGGTTTAACATCAAAGAAATTGACTGATAGTAGAAAGTTTGTATCAGTTTTGCCTTTATATAATTTGGACAATTGTTACCATTGCTATAACTAAGCAAATAATAAGTCTTTGGATAGAACATTAAGATTTAATTCTAATTAAGATATTCTTTAGACTAGCAGTGCAGTCCTGACATGGAAAATAAGGTGTAGTTCTCACGGCCCACAGCAAAATTTTTTGAGTGTAACAGCTGACAGGTATGACACAAGATTTATGGAATATCCTCTTCCTTGAGCACCTAGTGTTGCACTACAGGTGGAACGTGGTTGTGTGTCTTATATTGTACAAAACATCTATGCATAAGTAATTGGACACTTTCTTATTCATAAATCCTTTTGTTGTCAACCATTACTCATCAGATCCACAATTACCAGGAGCCATTTATTTAATTTGAATTTTCAATTTAATTCCTTCAGTGCTAAATGAATTTATAATTTTCATTTGCCATTGTACTAGTCTGCTTCTTATTTATTATTTATTCTCAAAGCTGATTCTATGTCATAACAATATTCTTGTTAGCAAACTTTTGTTTGCCATTTCCCACTCTGAAGATGTTATGTTACTTTGCAATTCTATGAAATTAGTGTTTGTACAGAAAAATTAGCATGTGATGTTACCTAACTTTAGGTATCTAAAATACAATTAATACTAAGTTCCCTATACAACTAGGAAAGAGAATAATGACATCAGGTGATAACAGATTAAGTTACCTGTGTTATATATTTATATAAGGATGAGGTGGAGTTTTCTAGGAGTCCTTGTTTCTGCCTTTAAAGGCTGCATAGATGGCTAATTGATCCTTCTTTCAGTCAAACAAATTACACACTTAACTGATATCCTTTGGTTTGAGGTAATCTTAGCATGTTTTAACTGATTTTGTACAAGAAACAGCATAATTTCTATGTCTTTCATTTGTTGAGGGATTTTCTTTTTTATTCTTTCTTTTTTCTGTTAGCAGTAATGATGCAAAGTAAAATCAATACTGTCACCAGGACAGTTGCTGAAGGACATGGAAAGCTGATATTTAAAGAAGATAATGGCACAAAACTCCTAGGTATTATTTCTGGGTTTAGGATGGATTGGCAATAATTTTAAGCAAGTAAATTAGCACCAGACTGCAACCTTATTGACATCTGAATAAGAATCAAAATTAAGAAAAAATGCACAGAAATGAATGGACAAGAATGTGTCTCAGAGACTGGAGAAGCAAACTCCAGTAGCATGCTGGAATCAGAATGTTATTTGTTTCTACATTTTTTCTTTTAAATGCATGTTCATAACTCATACAACCATGCTTAACTTTAATTGTACATTTGTCTTCAGTTTTAAAAGGATCTATGAGATTGAAGTACAAAACAAGGCCAAATTAAGAACTGTTTTGCTCTGTTGGATCAAACTATGTAAGCAGTAATATATATGTGTGTGTGTGTGTGTGTGTGTGTGTGTGTGTGTGTGTGTGTGTGT
>JAHLSL010000062.1:12705963-12778967 GCA_025920805.1 Petroica traversi | reverse complement strand
TGTGTGTGTGTGTGTGTGTGTGTGTGTGTGTGTGTGTGTGTGTGTGTATGCGTATATATGTATATATATATACAATTTTGTTCCACAATGCAATATAAATAGAAAGGGCTTTTTCTTGCTCAGGTTTTCCACTTACATGCAAAGTACCAATAAACAAAATTGCTTGTTCTTGTTTCAAGTGTTTCTTTTCTTTTCCCAGCTCACTGTTTCTGTCACAAAGAGATACTTCTTCATTCACAATTGGTTTCTTGAGAACCGGTTTTGGCCAAATCTTTGCTTGGTGCTTACCTCAGGTCCTTTTACAGTGGAAGAATGTTTCTCTTTTTTCCCCCATTTTGCAATTCATGAAAATATTCCTTTCGTTCAAATCCAAAGCTACCATTAAATGATTCATTAACTTGATCAACTCGTTTGTCTTATGGTATTCATTAACACTCTCCATAAGGCATTCCATTTCAGCCATTTCATTTCATAATGAAATTTAAAGGACAATATTTAGAAAAAATATTTAAAATATTTGGAGAAAAGTGGTACATGTCAGTGATTAGATGTATAATTTGTTTTTTCTTATTAACAACTGATTTTGTTTTCTACCTCACTTGAGCTCTAAAAAACTGGAATAATTCTGTCTGTGGACAGAATTTAATTTCTTTGCTTCATCAATGATCAAAGTGCCTTCTCCTGCCCTTCCTGTCACTTCTTAATGCATCTATACCAAAAAAAGCTTTGTCCAGTAATCTAAGATAGATCTCTAGGCAAAATGTTGCCTGAATTTTTCAGTCTTATGGTCATTCACTGGAGCACCTTCTAAAATTTTTGCTATTTCATTTTGTATTTAGACCACCTCTACCAATGATCTCTTCAGAACTACCAGACTTCATAATGTCTGGACATTTAAGCAACAGTGTAAAAAACCTCTTCAAAGTACTCCATGAAGTAGTTTTGTTAATCCAGTATTTGGCAATTTATTCTGAGTCTATACTCAAATATTTTTTAGTGTGGTACTCCAGCTTTTTAACACTGTAATTATTTTAAGTTCTAATAAAAACTAGTTGCAAAGAATCTAATAGCCATTAATCTCCCAAAACCACATTTTGCTATGACTTAGCCTTTTGGACTAAATAGATATAAATTAAATTGCTTCAGTTGTTTGTCAGTTGTTTATGCAATGTTTTTGTGTAGTTTCAAGAAGAAAAAATTACTTTCAGTTCTAAATTGTTGGGACTGACTGTTTTGAAAAGAATGTTAACAACATCTTTAAGCAACTAGTCATTTGCATTCTATTTGACTGGGTGTAGGCCTTTTACTTGGTAACAAAATATTCCTACTACAGTACTTGAAAGATAAACCATACAGAATTATGAAATCACACCTGGAAAGCTGATCCAAAATTCTGAAATCAAATACATATTTATGGCAACCATTATCAAGGCCAGCTTGGATGAGGCTTTGAGCAACCTTGTCTAGAGACAGGTGCACCTGCCCACAACAAGGGGGTTGAAATTAAGGGATTTTTAAGCTCCTTTAGACCAAAACCTTGCTGTGATTTTGTGATTATACCCATATAATGACAATCCCTTCCCTGCTCAAATAGGTAAATAAAGTCTCAGTGCACAGGCATTTGTGCTCATGCCCCAAAATAAAATGGCCAGATACACAGAAAACTTTATTCTGTTTCAAGCCCACTTGTTGTAAGCAATATGAGTTTAGTGCAGCATACAATATACAAGTAACATATTTGCATGCATATTGCATGAAGCTACATACAAGCAAAAAAAATAAAGTTTCAACAAGGTAAAGGAATGGTGACAAAAAATGCTGAAATATTTAGTCAGATCAAATTGAGATAATTTTTTTCCTTATTCTTCCTTTTACTTCCCAGGTATCATATCAGCTTTTAGTATATTCCTTTTGAAGTTACTGTTTCAGCAAGTTTCCATTTATTTATTCAGACATCCCTCTTAGACTGTGATTCTTGCAGCATCAAAAAATAAAATATTTCTATATGTTTATCTCCACAGAGAAAAAAAACTTGATATTGAATAGTAAAGTACTAAAAAAATCCAACTAAACCTCATTGGCTTTCCATTTCTGCAATTACACAGGTAATTTCTTAAAAGCAGCTTTCTCCATCTTAACTGTAAACCTCAAATCACACAGCATCATTGTTATTTATATTTGGCATAGAAAAATTTGAAAGACTCTTTTTTTAAAAAGTCACGCGGTGATAGGAAAAACCAGCAGAAGACTGATAGCCGTAGGAACCTGTTTCAAAAGTAAATCCATCTTCCCTGTATCACTTCCTTTCTTTGTTTTAGTATTGGCAGCACAGTTGCATTCTTGGCAAATTTGCATATCTTTAATTATTCTTTGTTTCCAAGAACAAAAAGATGTAAAAAGAATTATAGGTTTTGTCCCCATTCAGCATGAACAGTAAAGCTTAAAGATCTGTGAGATTTGACTGCCTTAATTTCTTGTATCTTACATTTTATAAATAGAAAATTAGAGAACATAAAGAAAGAGAAAAGGTACTATTTTCAAATAAAGAAAGCCAGAAATAAGTGCAAGTAACTGGTTATGGTTCTACATGACTGATTTAAGAGAAAATATGAAAGCAAATATTCAGCCTAATTTTTTATCCACTGTCAAATGGAGTACATCTGCTGAAACCACATGCACAATAATATCAATGCAGATTAAAACCCAGAAACTGTAACTGATAACTGTTTTCAGAATAAATTCCAGACAGAAATAGTTTTAAAGAAGTATTTGAAACAGAAAATTAAGATTAGAACAGCATTGTCCTGTAATTCTTGATTTTATAGTCTGGATAATCACTTAACATTTAATAAAACATCAGAATTTCTACATGCTATGCAGGCCAGTTTTACATCTGTCAAATTCCTGATTGTATTCATGAACTCTTTAAGATTAGTGAGTTATGAAAATGTAAATTTTGGAAGCTATATTTTCTGTAGGGCAGAAGGAGAACTGGCAAAGCTTGTTTTGGAAACAAGTTCAGTCTTAGAAACCCAAGACCTCCTACCAACAGTGTGGTGGGAGAAAAAAAACCAAACCAAAACAAAACGGAAGCTAAAATAGAAGAAAAAAAAAATAATAAAGGGTGTCAAAATTTGAGTACAATAAATGTGTAAAGGATTAGATCAAGTTCTCCTTAGACTCAAGATTAAAAGACTAAATGGAACTCAAATTTCAGGAGTAGATTGGAAGCATATTTTCAGCATCACTCATTATGCAATTATTACATTTTACTATTTCTTAACATTTTATTTGCATGCAATAGCCAATGGAAGCAGCAGAAATTAAGGTGATATACACTTTTATGCATTTAGTGTTGCCTTCTTATACCTGCTAACTTTTTTTTTGTTCACATTTATAAGTAGAATAAATTAAAACCACAAAACAAAACATATCCCACCAAGACCCTCAGGTATTTCCTGCACAGTCTGAGATAAATACTCTATGATGGTCGCTCAGTTTAGAATTCAAGATGTTTTGAAGTAGTCAAGTCTGGGTACCAGGGCAGGAAAAGCAACGGTGACTGGGGTCAGCTGAATGTCCAGCAATCACCAGGTAAATCCACAGGAGACTTGAAGCCAGGCTGGGAATTCAAATCATCATGGCAGTGCTGAGATCAGCAAGAAATAAGCCCAAACACAGCACACCTCTGATGTAGCTTGGGCAAGGACTGAGCCTAAATGTAGTGTGTAGATCAATAGGAAGAATTTGCACACTCAGGGGTCCAGGTGAAGCATTTGACAGCTCACTGCAGTATATGACTTTCTACTTCTCCTTTCTCTTACTGGAAATTTTTCTATGTTTATAGATATCTGGTCCAAGGTCACACAACTGCACTCTCTCATAGCTGGCTTTCAAAACAAACTGCTCAACCTTGGGGAAAAGGTTGCAAAGAATTATGGAAAAACACAGTTATAGGTTAACCAGGTCAGCTAAAGCCTCTTGATGCTCTCAGGACTAACAGAAAAAATTATTAACTAAAACCCTTAGGTTTGTCTATTTTTTCTCATTACTGTTTCAAGTAGATCCTTAGCCAAATATGAGAGAAAAATCTACTGATGTTTTTATTTAATGAGCCACTTCAGAAAATTTTAACCTCAGAAAGGTAATCCAAATTTGATTTGAGGATTCCTCATTTACCTAGTTCCTCTACAGTTGCCGTTATTTTGGGAGCAGAACATTTAGCACCAGTATATTTCTCCAGGAACAGAATTTTTTCAAATCTTTCACCTGATTCTCAGGTTACCTAATTATTCTCATCTTGATCTCTGTGTCTCTTCATCCCTGTGATGCCTGCATAGGAATGGCTCAGAAGTACACTCTCTTCTGTCTTGAGTCTGTCATTCACTGTGCGACGAACACACAATCTGTTTACAGTGGAAAATTTGACTCTTGGATAATTGAGGCCACCTCACTTAGTCTTCAGCAGAAGTCTTGTGGAAAAGTCCTATTTAGCTTTAGGATTTCCCAGAAAATTGTATGCAAATCTTGTCTAAAATCAGGATTAGTCACATATTTGTTTTCTAAATTAAAACACTGTCAGTGCAAAATAATTGCTTAGTGTCAGTGATCAAAACTGTTCAATACACAGGAAACAAGCACAAGTTTGTATCTTAATGTGACCAATCAATCTCTGTGAACAGACTATCTTGAACAATAAACTATGCAAATGGCATAACAATAAGTATCAGATTCAAAGACTAGTACTGTTTGCACATGTATAACTTGTGTTTGAAAACAAATGACAGATTTGTGAAAGGCTTCCACTGCAATTATGTGCAGCTGAGCTCTGCATGTACATGAAAGCTAAGGATGAAAGTCATGAACTGTGTGGAGCGTCCAGAGGTCAAAGATTGCTGTAAGACTCATGTCCCTGAAGGAATCAAACCAAGTTGGACTGACAGTCAAGATGTTTGTTGTATTGCATAGCCCTAGAGGGTTACATAATTTTACTCTGTAAATAATAGCAATAATTCACCTAAAATTATTTTCAATACAGCTGTTTGTGTGGTCTGCTCCAGAGCTTCTCAAAAGCCAGAAACTGCAAACAGAAGGAGTTGTAACCTTTCTCCAGAATTCCCTCTGAGAGAAAATATAAGATTCAAAACACTGTAGAATACATACAGCATTAATTTTAGAAGGACAAGGGTTAAGCTGAAAGGAAGCTTTATATTCATGTTTTAGTATACAACATTGGGTAATGAAAGCACCAGGAAAAAAAAAATTCATCCCAAAAAAGTAACATTTTCATGCTTGAGTTTAATAAAGCATTTGAAGCCACGGCACAGCTATTTAAAAGATGAAAATATGTACTCTGAAGAAGACAGGGTACCCTTGCTTTCAGTGTTTATCTCTCAGTGAAATGCAGAGGTCATTAATCAACCACTACATGCCTACCCCATTTCTAGAAGGACTCCCTTGTTGCTGCAAATACATATTCATGCCTCTCTTTTGGGTTTTTTTTTTCCTAATTCATCTCTTTCATTTAATCATGACTGAAATGTTCTGGGGGCAATAAATCTGATTTCTCATGATTCTCTCTGAAAGGACAAGTTCTGTGAATAACCATTTACAGTACTCTGTAGTCCTATCAAAGAGTTCTTCAAGCACTGAAGTTTCCAAAGGGTGTACACATAGACAAATATTTACCCTACATCTATAATAACCAGACTTGTAACAGCATAATATTCACACACACACTGCATACTTCAGGAAAAAGGTGAGGGAAAGAAAAAAAGTAGGAAAAATGATCTGTTTTTCTGTTTAAAGAACAGTCACAAAAAGTGTGAATAAAATGTGACTGAATAAATTAAGTCTGAGTGATTCAAATGCCTACTGACCACAGTTAATATATTTCCAATGTACTAGTAACACCAAAAAAATGAACCATATGGGAAAAGGAAGCCATCTGTGTTAGTAAACACTCCAATAGAAGATGTTAAATATAATTAGAAAATTTATCCTGTCCCTTTTATTAACAAAGGAGATTCGAGGAAGTAAATGATGGTATTTGGAAATTTAAAAGTCAAATATTGGAAATACAGCCGGTAGACTTTAATGAAGGAATGAAAAAGCTCCATTGCTGTCTACAGCTGCTGAAAAATCAGAAGATTTGTTATGCAGAGGGGTTTAAACTGCTGGGGCTTACATTTCCTAAATTTTACTTTCTGATTCAGATGTGAACAGAAAACCCAGAATAAAATTAATTCAAGACCAGTGAGCTTGAAAGCATGAATTTTTGCATAGGTAAAACTATTTAAAACTTAGAAGTCACAAAGCATTTCTGCACTGTGTAACAGTTATATGAAAGTATGCAAAGACTAACCTTAGCGTTGTGTTGGAACTCAGTGTACCCCCAAGGCAAGAAAGACTGATCCACACTGGGGCAAATTCAGGAGAAGGCTGCTGGGATGCTTGGGACAAGAGCACTTGCTGTGTTAGTGGAGCCTGAGGGAACAGGACTTACTTAGACTGGAGAAGAGACAAATTTTGGGGCAACCTAAGAGCAGGAAAGCCTTTCACCAAAGAGATAGAGCCAGATCTTTCACAACAGTGGGTAGGTGGAGGATGAGAGATAATGGGCCTAAGCAGGCACACGACAGACCTGGATCTGAAAGCTTTTTCCACCGGAGGAGTGCCTAATGATGGAAGATGATGCCTTGAGGAGTTCTGCTGTCTTTGTACTTGGAGGTTTTCATCACCTGACTAGACAAAGCCTTGAACAACCTGGTCTGACCTCACAACTGCCTCTGTCTAGAGCAGAGTTAAAAAAGTTCTGAGGTTCCTTACCCCCTAAATTATTCTACAGTTGTATGGCTTCAAAGCATTACAGCTTCTTAGCAAATTTCTGTGAAAACAGAAAGATTTTAAAAGTCTTTTCTCTATGCCTGACTTGGGCGGAGAATTATGTAATCTTTGGCAGGTAAATCAGTAGCCTGGACAGGAGTGGACTGTACGTCTTAACATGCCTCCATTGCACCTTTTCAGGTCACTACATGAGGATAAACTGAATTGAAAAAAAGGAATCATGCTTGTTTGCTTCCAACAGCCTTATAGAAGCCTGTGAGAACTAGCTTGGATATATTTACATTTAAACAACATGTCAGAAATGCCTCTGCCTAGGAAACATGCTAATATTCCAAGGAAAGTTGATGGACTTGCAGAGGCCTCAAGTATAAATACATTGCTATATATTTAATGCAAGTATATGGCCAGGTAGAGAACAGATAGTGTCACTGATGGATTTATTCTATCAAGTGTGTGCCTGTTATCAAATCTCTCAGTACTAGGAGATATTTTCTTCATGCTGATAGCATCACTTCTCAATATAACCCTGATAATTCAATCAGTTCAAGAACACTAATCCAAAAGAAACTCGGCATTGTCAGTCGTGACATTCATGGAATGACTTCTCTGCCAGAACCTAGCTTTAATTTCGTACTCAGAAGAGACTCTTCCCAAAAGATGAAATTGCTGTCAAGTTTCTAGGAGTTGAGTACATGATGATATTTTCTTAAAGTTTCTTAAAAAAACCCAACAAAACAAACTTGCAAAAAATGAAGTTATTCAGTAAGTGAAACGATAAAAAGCAAATGTAAAAAATCCCCAGTATATTTTTGTTGTATGGGCAACTGAATGCTGTCCATGAATGTACAGAGTGGAATTGTATCCATATTTCTACCATGGACACTTACATAATTTGCTGAAAATTATTTTGTATACGAAAGTCGAACAAACTTGATTACGGACAGCAAAATTTTATTATTGATTAAAATTTTAGTAGTCAAATCATTCAAATTATTAGTTTATTAATGACAAAGTTAAAACTCTTCTATAGAAGAATACCTTCATGGCATCTACCCCTTTTCTGGTGTTATGGTCAAAATTCCAGCTTTGCTTGAAGTCATAAGGCTGTTGAATTCAGTCTAAGGGATAAAGTCAGTCATTAGAATCCTGTAGTCTTTGACAGCCTGATAGGAGTTTCTTCTGCCTCTCCATCAGAGAGGGATGTTAGTTTCTTTCTCCTCAGTTTTGAGTCTGCAGGCATTTAATTAAACATTACCCGAAAACAGTACACATAATTTCATAGTTTCCAGATTTTATTTTTTTTTTACCCTTTTATTTCTAAAATTGGTTTAACCCAAGCAACACCAAGTTGCACCTCTGATACTTTGCCTGGATTTCCACTCTTCCGTGCCACATTTTATTCTGGAGACATGGGCAGCTCAGGCTGACAGAAAATAACCACCTGCTTTTTTTCTTAAACTAAAATTAAACTAAATAAAATTTAGAAAATACTTACCTGACTGTTATAAATTTGTAATTACAGCTAAAAAAACTCAAACCCACTCATATCAGGATACATCCAGACAATCCTGCCCCTCTACTGTAAAGTGAATGCAAACACTATGTTCTTCTACTATGGGCTATCTGCCCACCAATTCTAAGCACATAGTTAACTTCACTATGCTAGGAGGAAGCCACAAAATGAGTAGATGTCATTTTCCAAATGAGAAAATAAATACATGATTTTCAATAGTATTTTTACTCATAACCAAGATTAAATATGCCTCTCCTCTTCAACCAAAAAGCAGATGCCTAAATTCAGATATTTTGAAATGTCAGTCATATAAGCTGAACACAACTTTTTGACAGCAGGCATATTCTACTGGGTCCAAGTGGGATTAAATTAATTTTCTCTATAGAAGCCGAAATGGGGTTGTGACTAAAACAGGGTTTGTGTACCAGTGTTACAACTGTCGCAGAGCAGTGCTTACACAGCATGAAAATCTTCTTTTCCTCACCTCAATGAGCAGGCTAGGGACACACAGGGAATTAGGAGGAAGCACAGGTGGGACAGCATATCTCAACTAACCAAAGAGATGCTCCATACCATGTGACATCGAGCTGAGCCATAAAACTGGGTGTGTAATGGGTGTTGAGATCCAAGCTAGCTGATGCTGGGAGACTGGCTGGGCATCGTTCTGCTGGTGGGAGGTGATGAGGTTTTGTTTAACCTTTGAATCACTTGTTGGTTTGGTTTTTTTTTTCTCTTTTCCTCCTTCATTTATTAAATTGTGTTTATCTCAACAAGAAATTATTTCCGCTTCTGTCCTGATTTTATCCCTCATTCCACTGAGGAGGGAAGGGCAGGGCTGAGCGACTGGAGTTTTCTTCCATATAGGGCAAACTCACAGCCCTGAATGTTTTTGTTTGGTTTTTTAAATACAGTTTTGTGTATGAGAGTCAATGTGTGTTTCTGTGTGAGTTTACATAATTACATAACTATAAATCACCAGACATTATTGCCACTAAATTGCAGGGCTTGACATTACTGTCCTATCCAATTTAATAAGTGACTCATGTTAATAGGCCTCCATAATGTATTGTCTGAAGAAAAAAAAAATTGTGATTTCACTCCCTCATCCTTGTTCATTGGTTTGTTCACTAAAAAATTCTATTTTATTTACATGAAGTAGACTTAATCAAACTGAAAACTAATCTTGTGAATAATTCCATTGCAGTGCCTCTTAGCTGGAACTATATTTATACAGTATCATACCAATTTCCTCTGCAATGTGTAATAGACATACATAGTATAATCTAGCTCAACTAAAGTCCTACAAATGTATTCATCTCCTAAGACTCTCCTTGAGGGGAGTTTTCCATTTTGCCATTGTTAAGGTCCAGTTTTTAGAATTATTAGAAACATGGTTCTGCCCAAACTAAGGTGCAAATGAGACCATATGCCAAAGTCAGTCGTACGGAGTTTTATTTAACAGTGAATGTGAAGTAGAGAGATAGAAAGAAACAGGAAAAAGAAATAGAATAAGAGCAGAAAGATATAGCTACCACCCATTGGATCTCATGACAAGACTTTTGCAATTTCATTGTTTGTTGATAAAAGTGATGATTACAGTCTTGATCTATCAAGGTTAAAGGAGCCCATAAAACAGTTGCCTGCTCTATATATTCCCAGTTTCAGGTGGCAATACCCAGGTGACTCCCCTGGGATGGATAGTTTCTCACTGAATGATGTAATAATGTGGATTCCACAACTGCCTCTTATCTCAGCACAACTGAGTCAACTCTGGCTCAGAAAGGGTGAATGTCTTCAGACCACCTGTGAATTTCCCAGTACTTTCCTGGAGAGGAGTTTTCACAGCTGAACCATTATGTAAGGGAGCACAGGATAAAAAAAACATCCCAGAATTTGCCTCTTATCAGCCTCTTTCCTTGTCTGTAATGCCCAGCTTTGACTTCCTGTGCACACCCTCTGCACCTGGGCACTTAAGTGGATTGTTTGAGTCATTAATCAGTCCAGTCTCTCACAGCCATCTAAAATTACTTTTCTTGGCATACATAATAAAACTGTGTGACATATATAACACTATTGTTCTAAAAAACAGGAAATCAGCAAAGAGTTAAAAATTTTTCCCCTTCAGGAAAACAAGAGTCAAATTGATCTCACTGGTACCCTATTATGGGGCACACCGATAACTGTAAGAAACTCCATTCTGAACACAAATTACAGTTCCACTTAATAAAATTATACAATGCTAGAAATAGCATACAAAAGTATTTAAAAGCCTGTGATATTCTTGTATTAGGATTCAAAATAAGCAATATCATCAGGGTTTGCTGTGAAATTAGTCTTGATAATGTTCAGGTTAGACAAAGGAAATATTTTTATTGATTTATTTGCTTCTTTATGTAGAAGTCAGGACGAATGGCTCAGCCTATAAGTCCCAGTAATAAATTTTGGAAATATAATAGATAGGAAAAGGATAAGGTTTCTACTGAGATTGATGTAAAGTGGAGAAAAATTAGATACAATTCATTTTAGAAATGTGGCTAATTTATTCTTGCGGAACTTCATTCTTGTAGTGTAGATTGCTTTGGTAAAACTTCCAGTAAACCTTGTTAAGTTTCTGCATTGTGATTTTTTAAATTTTATTTTTCTTCTTTATAAGATAGTTGGAGAGACTTTTTACCAAAGTTTGTAGTGACACCACAAGGGTCAACAGTTTTATAATAAGAGAGAGTGGGTTTAGATTAGACATTAGGAAGAAATTCTTCCTTATGATGGTGGTGAACCCCTCAAAAATGTTGCCCAAAAGAGTTGTGGATGCTCCATCACTGGAACTGTTTTAGACCAGATTGGATGGATGGTTGAGCAAAATGATCTAGTTGAAGATGTCGCTGCTCATCTCTGGGGAAAACGGGCTAGATTTTGTCTAAATAGTTTGGGCATTAAGTTAGAATAACTCCTTGTTTCACTGAAATAATGCAAATTATATAAAAATAAGGATACACACTTTATTATTATAGTAACAACTTAAAATCACTATAATGTACAAGTTCCAGCCATCTTGTTTACTATTACTCCTGCATCTCTCAGAAAGTGCTGTCAGATCTGTCAGCAATGTTCACTCAGTAGAGCAAGAATGTATAAATATACACATAAGTTCCTGAAGGCTTCAACTCTCCAATTGCTGATTGTAAGAATGATTCTTAAAAAGAAGTGTGATTTCAGAGGACTGATAAGGAATTCTGTTTTGGAACAGACTCCAAACAGTCTAAGAAGGTGAAAATGAAGGTTTGTTATGACTACCAACACAGTGAGATATATGAAAGAGATAAGTACGTCAATGTTTCCCTGATAGAAAAACACTTTGGGCAATCATCTCTTTCATCTGTGGAAACCAGACTGTAGCCCATAGAAAGACTGAAAAAAAAAAATATTGTTATCTACAGTCATGGATGGTTGCACAGGTTATCATCAAAATAAAACCACTGTATCTTGTCACTGCAAGGTAAAGGTGTGGATCAGAATGAAACACCTGAGATGAGTATATCAGGCAAGGTGAGCATGGGTCTAGCATAGAAATCCTTCTTCCCAAAGAAGATCCTGCTTCCCAATGCAGAGCAACAGAAGAAACTAAAAAACATCAAATAAATTAACAGCTTTTCAGTTTGCTTCTGTGCCACTATTACTTTGTGCAGTGGATGTGCAGTAGACTTTTAGTAGCCTGCCCAGATTTCTACAAAGAAATATTGGAGGAGGCAAAAAGGGGAGAAGTACTGGTGGTGGGGATAAAGCAATCATAGATTAGGTAGAGACATAATCCACTTGAGATATATTTTGAAAAACTTATTCACATTAAACATTTACACTTAATAAGTTGGTCAAATATGGCCAATAAAAAAATGTTATCAGTGTACTTCATCCAATCTCATTAATTTATAGACACAGTTGGATGCTGATGTTTCATTTTTTCTATGTATTTACAAATCCCATGTGTACAAAATAAATGCTTTATCAAGGAGTTTTTGATATTTTTTACTAAGTCCATGCTCTCATTTCTGGGGATTATGTTCTATAATTCCTTAAATTAATGCTTGCCAAGGAAATTAAAACCAAATAAACAAAAAAGGGAGTGCTCACTAAAAGATCAGATGATAAGTTTAGGAAGCAAGGAAGGTACTAGAGATAACAAGAGTAGAATTCATGAGTGTGATCAAGTCATTGAAACTCTAAAATAACTAAAATTCCATCATTTTTTAAAAGTCTTCTCAGGAAAAGATAAACATTTTCTGAAAATTAGTAATTAATGAACAAAAGGTCAATATAGCTGTTGATAAAAGTAGATAAGAAAGTATCAGGAAAATTTTTGCATATATGAGTCTACAAGTCAGTATGGTATGAATGCCATTAGGTTAAGGGAGTTAGGTAATGACTTGATGAACCACTTGCAATCAAACAGCAATCTTGATGTATCTACAAGAAAATATAAAAGAATTTTAGTAAACAAAGAGCAGTAGCAGTGAAATCTCTAAGTAGACTTTAATTCAGTATCCTAGAAGAAACAGAAGTTTCTGTCTATAAAATTTAAATCTCAAACAGAAATTGAAATTTAGAGTCAAAAGCAAAATATGTTGACATTAATGAGATGCTGGTAAAAAGCTTATTTTGATTTCAGTAAGCTTGCTATCAAGCCCACCTTGAAAACATACTGTTATATTTTAGGATAGATGGTGAGGGAGAAAGATTTCCAAGACTAAAGTGGTTCTTGTTCAGTTATTTAATGACACTCGAAACAAAAAGGAAAACTGCAGAAATCCATCAACTCTGTAGTTATTCTCTGACAGGTGCAGAACAAGCAGAGAAAAAAATGTGTCATATGTTCCTCCCCATGTCAGGGGACAAGGCGGGAATTAAATGATCTTGAAGGCCCCTTCCAAGCCAAACCATTATATGATTCTATGTTTACTAAGATTAATAGTTAAACCCTCAGTCTATGACAAGAAGAGTATAGGCACTTTAAAGCTCATTCATAAAAAGTATTATTATAGGAGTTGGAGTTACTAATTTCTTCTATATTAAACTACTATTGATTGTCTTTTTCTGAGGAAATTTAATGGAAATTACTTGAAAATAGTTGGATTTCTTCATGGCTCAGATTAATTAAATAGAAATAGATTTGCCATTCCAGAAAAGCAAATGTAGCAAAAGTTAGGAGAAAGATGACGCAATGAGCTTTGTGCTTGTCATCCATCTGAGAGACACAAAATTCCACAAAAGGATGTTGAGGTGTTTCTGACTCTCGTGCTACATCTTTGGCAATGCAGGCTCTTCTGCTGAAGTTCATTTCAATCCTCTTCACATAACATATTTTATTTAAAAAAACACTAGGACAAACATTTTGTTTAGGACTAGTTGATTGTTTCTTGTTTATTTGGAGAAATTAGGCTGGTAGGGGGGGGAAGAAACTTTTCAGTTCTTTCAGTTGGTATAGGCAAAAATTGAAATAGCAGAAAAATAAGAAAAAAAGCGAAACAATGTTAGAAACCACAGAAATATTAAACTATAATACAGCTATTTAACAGGAAATCCTAGGATGAAAAAATCATCAATATCATCAAACAATACAGGAAAAGTGAATAACGTAGAAAAAAGTAATAAAAAACTCTATAAAATACGTTTTTAATACTATAAAATGTTGTTTCACCTATGGAACAATGGTGATTTGATCACAGCTTTTTTACTTTTCTTAGGAAATTCATAATTATTTAATAAGTATATTTTAAAAGACACATTAGAATTCTTTTTCTTCAGTTTTCGCTACAGGGAAACAGAATGAGAAATTTGCTACTGCATTTTCCCAAGCATTTTTCTGTATCCTCAGAGTATTATTTCCACTCGAGAAGATTACATAAAGAAATTTCCTCCAGTCGCTCAAATGTCTGCCTTATTTCATCCTCTAGACCTCTCAGTACACAAACTAATTGAAAACTGTGCTTTCAAGAACTGTGCTTCAGTTCTTCATCTGAAAAATGGGGACAATGCTTTCCCACTTGAATTATTTGGTTTTGGTGATTTTTTTACCCCAATCACCCCCCGCCCCTAATCTTCAGCTTTGAGGGGTAAGGATTATCTCTTATCATTGCAGATACATGAACTAAAGAGTTTTATCTTTTCTAACAAGTGTTTACAGTACAAAAAATGTTTTACTTTGGATAGTAAAAAGCACTTTTATTCAGACATCTTTAATCTTCTAAAGTAATAAAAAAAATAACAAATTGTACCAAAATGAAATATATATAATCATTTTGTTGTGAATATATAAATGAGACACCAATTTTTCATTGGTGTTTTAAATTAAACATTTTTAAAGTAAATACATTCAGACATTATAATATATAGTATTCAATCACTAATTCTTCCGTTGTTTAAGTATCTATGATGAAAGTTATCTAGAAAACAAAAGTCACTATAGCTGTTATTTAAGTAATATCAGAATACTTTTAAAGAAAATAGCAGTACATTTAAAACAACTTGCAGCTGTACTGCCTACTTCTAAAAAATTGTACCTGAACACACATCTTCATAGGTATTCTGAGTTTTAATCCTCAATGAGATTTCAAAATTCAGTTTAAAACCAGTGAAAGTACTGAAATCTTAGTCAGATGTTATGGGAAAGGTTGGCTCTAGAAGGAGAAAGGATCATTTTTCCGCTCTGAGAAAAATTTCAAGTGTAGGATGTTAATTACCGTGTGCCCTATATGAGCGATCAAGTTCACAATATAGGGGGTGTTGACAGGGCAGAAAACAAATTCCCAGACCCCTGAAAATGTTAGAGAATATTTTGGTAGAAATAAATGCCAAAGCTTTCATTGCATTTTTCTTGAAAAATGAGCTGGGACATAAATAGAAGAAGTTGCATATTGCTGTCTGCTTAGATCCGTTTCCTACTCTTATAGACAAAAGCAAAGAGACGACTCAAAGGGTAGCAGCCAGACTTAACAAAAGCATTAGGGGAGTTTTTGGGCAGCAGGAGTGATGACAATGTTGAGAGTTAAAAGGTTCAGCTAAGACAACATCATCCTTTGGTTTTAAACAAGTATATACAAGAGGTTTAGTTTTGTGTCCTAATTTAAAGTTTGACCCAGAAGTCACAGTGAACGACTTTCATAAGTGTTATAGAGAAATAAAAGTATAGAGACTTATGTAAAAGTCCATGCCTGTGTCAATATTTACTAAGAAAAAATCTACATGTGATGTTTGTGTTGGGGGTTGTTTTTGTACAAGGCAGAAACAGCAAAACCCAGGTTTCTTTAAAAGAAATAGAGCAGAAGCAAACGGTATTAAGCTACGCTTAGAAACCCTCAGAAGACCAATTTTCAAATTATTTACCTTCAAAATCACGGAATTCTTGCTTATTAAATGTTTTTTGAGAAGCCAATTACCTTGAAATTAATATATGTGTATGCTTTATAGCCCATATTTAAAAATAAAACACCAAACAACAAAACAAAACCAGGAACAACCAGAGAGATCATTTATGTGAAATTAAACCATAATCTGTGATTGATTGCCACTAACTTTTAACAGATGACATGGGAGGTGAAGCCATACCTAACATAACTTTTATTGACTATTCAGGGGGTTGGCAGTGATTAATTTCTAGTCAAACAAAAAATTTCCACCAGCAATCAAATAACCTGCATTGGTTTATTGCTATAATGCTAGAAAATATTAAATATTACAGAAATTATATGTCTTGAGAACTACCAAATGGCTGTAACTTCTACAAATACTGTTGTGTTTGGAATACTTGCCTGATTGAAAGATTAAAGCTTGAAAGAGCAAGGACCTATAGAAAAAATCAAAAGATAAAATCCAGCTGTGTAAGAGTCTATGAAATAAGGCACCCTGCTGTTTGACAGCTTGAAATGCAAAGGAATGTTTAAAGTTCATTGTGATACAAGTTCTGAAAGTACAGAAGAAAAAAAGATAATGCTATTTTCAAGTATATTGTAATTTAAGAACTAATTTCTAAGTTACTGAAAAATTATGGATCCCACCAAAATATAAATTCAACATGTTAAAACCCAAAATATATTTTCACTGAAAAAACTTTAACAGGAAAACCGTTATGTGAAATATTAATTACAATACTAAATTTCTCTTTATTTGGATTATCTTCTTTATCACATATTTTAAAGGTTAAGTAGGTAAAGACTGATTCTGGATTATGGTCAAATTCATTTTAAAGGACAGTTTATAAGAACTCCATCAGATTCCTAATGTCAGGCAGTAATTTTTTCCTTGTAAAAAAATTACTTGCAGGCACCTGACCTTAAAATTTCATAAAAGTGACACACTAGTATTTTCAGAATGACCATAAAAACTAAAGAGCTTTGAAATCTTGATTATTTAGTATTAATTAACAACTATTTTCTAATTAATGAAATAAAAATGTGTTTAGAATAAAAAATCAAGCTGTTATTTTCATTTATTTTGTCTAGTAAAATCCAATGGTCTGTGCTCCCTCTGCAGGCAGTGAAAAAGCAGTTCTGCAGAAAAAGAATTGTCAGCTAAAGATAACGGAGGGGCACAAAATAAACAAAGAAGAAATTGCACAGGTACACCAGATTACATTCACAACACAGAAAAATCTTTTCTAGTTACAGAATAAAAATATTAGCCTGGAGATAAATATGATTTCTTTCCAAATATTCTTATCTGAGAATTAAAAATTATTTTCCTTGCGACCTGAAAACCCTTTCTCCCTGTATTCTCAAATATTGCACACATTTTGTGCAATATCTTGTAGTTCATACATGTTAAAGTTAAATATACAATCCATGGGAGAGACAGTTTAACAAAACATGATATGCAAAAAGGTTAGTTAAAGATTGAAGAATATCTTTGAATTTACCTTTTACTCTACTGACAAGCATTAGGCAAAATGATCTCTGATACTACTGACTCAGAACCTGATAATTTAAACACACACTCCTTGCTGAGATTACAGTGAACAAAGAAAGAAATTAAACTGAATTAACCCTGATCACTGGTAGGTTGTAGAGACAAGAGAGCAAAGGGAGGGGGAAAAAAGAACTATGTGTAGGGCATTTTAACTGTCTATTTAATGCACGAATATAGAAAACAAGAATTCTCTGAGAAATACAAGGAATCTTAAATCTATTTCTTGTGAAAATTTGGAATTGATTTCCTTTAGTTTTTTTTAATCTGAAAGTACTTCTATAACTGACTGGTACAGTATAAATCACTCAGTCCTGGATCAGTGGACAGCTAAGAAACTGGGACATCTAGAAGACATTTACAGTACTGAAACAAACAGTTTCCAAGCTGCTGAAACAGAACAAAACCCCCACCACAAACAATCCAAGCCAGTGATATTAGTTACAGCTGTAGCTCAGTGGCTATTCTATGCTATATCCAAGTAGAACTCTGAGAAATTGGCTGTTTTAACACAAATTACTGTACTCCAAAATTACATTTGCAACTAGATTACAGGCTCTTGAATTTCTGGGCTTTTGCTCTACAAAAGATGAGACAGTAACAACAATCTCTTTACAGGCAGAACTGATGTTACATAAGGATGCAAAAAATCATCAGCTCTGACTCTGAAAGGCTCATTTTAGGGCAACAATTTGCTATGAACTCTATAGTCAACATAGATGTGAGAAATGGCAATTGCCCTCTAACCACCTGTCTCTCTAGATGCATAAACTCACCTCAGTAATCTGTACTCTGCAATGAAACACAGCTTTTCCTGGAACTACACCCATCAGCATTTAAAAACTGCAACAGATACTAATGATGGCAGCAAGCACGAATAGAGATGCCTTTGATGGCTGTATTTGCAAATTTTCCATACTCTGATTCTCTGATTAGCTCAGTTTTCAGGATTAGTGAGGAAAGGGATAATGCTAAAGTTTTGTAGATATGTTCTGTTTTATTTAATTTTGTTCTCTCCTAAATATGAAATCTCACTTCGTCTTTTATTGTATTTTCATTCAGCTCAAGTAATTTCTATTCTATGCATAGAATTTCCTTTTATTTTGCATAGAGATCCAATGCATACTATTGCTATTAAGATGCAATAATGAAACTTAATGATTTTGGTATACTTAGTTAAAATTCTATTTATAAGCTAATAGCATGAAAGACTTAAGATGGGAATTAAGCTGATTTTCACCTTAAGCAGATAAACTGGTCACCTGCTGGGCTAATTTTTTTGCTTAATCATTAATTAACATTAGCCTAATGATTTATTTTACTGACATTTTAATAAACTCAACTGAGTAAAAGGGCATGATTTGCTTAATATATTCTACGGATGTCATATGATTTTATGCTTTTACAGTTAAACTACAGTGGCTGGTGACGAGGGCTGGACAGCTGACCACAGGGACGGCCGGCGGCTCGGCGGCTTCTTCTGAAAGTTTCCCTTTTGTTAAGTCAACTTCAGCTGAGGACTTCTTTTCCCCTTGCCATGAGCCAGGCTTCCCTGGGATGGTGGCCACTGTCCCAAAAGCCGGAGAGCTGCTGAGAGACAGTGCTCCCTTGCCCAGAGCCCAAATCAGATGCAAGACACCATGGTCTGTTCTGCTTGAGTTCAGGGGCGAAAGACCCCCGGAAAGCCCAACATTCAGACTTTTATTCTGATGGTTACAACTTATCTCATAACGGTAGAGGGGAGGAACAGGGAAGGGTCAGAGGGTCAGTGCCTAGTCGGGAAGGAGTAAGGGAGGAGAGAGGGAGACACAAGATACCATTGTTAACTGAAGGACGGGAGGGGGGAGTTCGACCCCCTTTCCAAGGCCAAACGTAACTTTACCTTCAGAGGGGCCTCACTTTCTAGGCCCCCAGAAATTCCTCAGGGGATATATAACTCTCTGGGCTTGAACCACAGCTACAAACTACTTCATGAGTTATTTGCAAAGTTTTAGCATTAAAAGAGTGAAGCAGACATGGTTTACCTTTAGATAATTAGGTTCATTAACTCATCTCTGATATTAGTTTCCATTTTTATAAGTACTAAAGTCCTTTCTCAGCTACCATAGGCATCAGTGACTCCCTTTAACTTCCATCACTATAATTTATTTATATATTATAATTTATTAGAATACCAGTTTAAAAAAATCATAAGGTGAAACAAGAGAGATTCTGACCTAATATTAGTTTAAAAAACAAAATCCACAAAAACAATCGTTGAGCAATTAAACAGGTTGCCTTGAGGAATTGAAATTCTCTGTCCTGGGAATTTTTCAAGACCCAAAAGCATGAAAGTTTGGGTAACATGGACTTTTTTAATGGTTGGTGCTGCTTTGGGCAGAATGTTCAATGTACTATGGAAATTCTAAGGTTATTTTCAAAATGAAATATTTATTCAATCTATTTTTTTAAATAAAGACAACTTTGATTAAAATACATTAGTTATGATGAACGACACAAGTTAATATACTGAAAGCAGAGACAGAGTTATTTTGTATTTACCACTCAGTGAGAGCAATGGTGGATGAATGGCATATCATGTTCTTCAATGAGATTGGTACTACTAAATCTGTTGTTTTTCTAGTTTTTACTGAAGTATTATTATCCATTCTTAAAATATAATACTTCAACCACTTTTAACAATGAATTAGAATAAATCCTGAGATATTATTCCCCCCATAGAATCTTCAAATTGCTCTTTTTCCTTTTTCTCTTTTTTTTTTTTTCTGGAGGTATATCTAACCATAGCTGAACTTTTAAGATCCTTCAAACATAACTTTTTGGCCTTTACTGCATAATATGTAAGTTTAGTTTGTTGCAACAGCAGTTTTCAACCTTGGGAAGATATGATTCTAAAGATACGAGTTTTCAAAATACATATTACAGAAATATAAATTCACCAAGAGTTTGTTTCTGTTTTGAGGGCAAAATAAGTCCCCTGGTTATAAATCAAAGCAAAGCTTTTTCAATTTGAAATTACTGTGCCTTTGTCTCTACTCCTGTGCCATACTCAAGTAGAAGGACTTGTGCTAACCACGGTCATGCACTGTAGCATTGCCTGGGAGTGTTGTGACCAAGTGCAGGACCCAGCACTTCATCTTGTTGAACATCCTGCAATTGATCTCAGCCCATCTATCCATCCTGTCCGGATCCTTCTTTTCCTCAAACAGATCAGCTCTCCCACTCAGCTTGGTGTCATTTGCAAACTCACTGAGTGTGCACGAAATCCTTTCGTCCAAATCATTGATAAAGATATTAAACAGGGCTGGCCCCAGTGCAGAGTCCTGGGGAACATTGTGACTGGCCACCTGCTGGATGTAACTCCATTCATCATCACTAGTTCAGCTTGGCCATCCAGCCAGTTTTTCACCCAGTCAAGGGCACACCTGTCCAAGCTGTGAGTGAACAGTTTCTCCAGGAGAATGCTGTGGGAAATGGTGTCAAAGGCTTTACAAAATTTCAGCTTAACAACATCTACATCCTTTCCCTCATCCATATTACTAACTTCTAGTCAACCTGACCTTCCCATTTAGGCAAGATCACTAGTAGGACACAAAGCTGGGAGCAGTGGCTGGCACCCCAGATGGCTGTGCAGCGTATCAGAGGGATAACCTGAGCAGTTTGGAGAGATGACCAGAGAACAGTCTGAAGTCCAACAAAGCCAAATGCAGGGTCCTGCACCTGGAGAAGAATAATGCCATGAAACAGCCCAGGCTGGGGGTTGGCCTGGAAAGCATCTCCGTGGAGAAGGACCTGAGGGTCCTGGTGAAAAGTAAGCTTGCCATGGGCCACCAGCATGGCCATGTGGCCAAGAAGGCCAATGGAATCCTGAGCTGCTCTAGGAGAGCATTGCTGCAGGTCAAGAGACCCTCTATTTAGGCCTGTGGAGGCGACATCTAAAGTACTGGGTCCAGTTCTGGTCTTCTCAGTATCAGAGAAATACAGAGGTTCTTAAGCAGCTACAGCTAAATGCTACAAAGATGATTAAGGGACAAGAGCATCTCTTGCAAGGGAAGGCTGGGGGAGCTGGGCTATTCAGTTTCAAGAAGAAAGGTTTGAGAGGGGATCTCATCAATGTCTATAAGGATCTGAAGGGAGGGTGCTCCTCTTGGTGGTGACAAGCAATAGGGCAAGAGGCAATGGGCAGAGACTGATGCTCAGGAAGTCCCACCTGAACCTGAGGAAAAACTTCTTTACTGTGAGAGCGACTACCCACTAGAACAGACTGATCAGAGAGGTTGTGGAGTCTCCCTCACTGGAGATATTCCAGAACTGTCTGATGCAATCCCATGCCATGTGCTCTACTATGGCCTTGCTTGATCAAGGTGCTCAGACCAAATGACCCACTGTGGTACCTCCAACTGAACTCATTCTGTGACTCTGTGACTCTGTGAAATTGACACAGTGAGAACTTCCACCAGCTCCCTCAGTACTCTCAGGTGGATCCCTTAGACTTGTATGTGTCTAGGTGGTACAACAGTTCATTGACCATTTCTCCTTGGATTACAGGGACTTCATTCTGCTTCCAGTCCTTGTCTGTCAGCTCAGGAGGCTGGGTACCCAGGGAAGAACTGATCTTACTATTAAAGACTGAGATAAGGAAGGCATTCAGCTTTTCCCTCATTCTTTGTCCCTAGAATACAAGAGTGCACACAAGAATGGATTTTGTTGCTTATGTATTTATAAAATGTTTTTTAATTCTCCTTTACAGAAGTAGCAAGATAATAATAATTTATGATCATTATAGGATAGCGATAATGAAAACCAATTCAATTAATTCAATATCCACTACTTTTAAGATAGGTAAGTTAATTTAAGTCATCATCTGTGGCCAAATACTACAACTTAGATCTATTACCCGGCTCAAAACCAGATAGAATAGGTAAGCAGATTTGAAATACTGAAATACTAGGTTGCAAGAAAGAGAAATGGAAAAACTATTCAAAATTAGGGAAATAGTGAGAACGCGAACATACAAAAAACAAACAGAAAAAACCCCACTCCATATGCTAAAAATACCCAAACCTGAGCAAGTCATATGTAGTGAAGAGTTTTCTCCTCCTCCTCAAACACTTTACCAAATCAAACATATCATTAGCAAAATCTTGATATAACATAGGATTTTGTGATGGGGAATGGTACTTAATTTCTTTGCAGCTTTCATTTCAGAAATTGCTTCAGATTCTAAAGAATTGAAGTGAGAGGAATATGGAAAATCTAAGATATATCAACAGGAAAGTGACAGTCTACGAAGTCAAGTGGGTGAGAAAAAAAAAAAGAACTTCAAACAGTGCAGATTTGCTTTTATTCACTAATACTCAACACAATTTCTCTAGTTCATCATAACTCTATCTAGATGTAATGTTGTGGTGTAGATATGTAGACTATTTACATTTCAACCACTAATAGTGGTCTTAAAAATATGATTTCTCATTGTTCAGGCCTGTTGTGTAATAAGGTTATTTTATTAAATGAAGAACAGCACAGGAGCTGGTTTATTAACTAGGAAATCACTAATTGCCAGTCTCAACATGTTATCTGGAATAGTGAAGGGAGAATAAAGAGTCCTCTCTTAGATAACATATCTTTTACTAGTTTTCATATTATTGCACCTGAAACTACTCTTATCTCCATTGAAATCTCCTGGCAAATCACAAAAGAAACCCCTCAAAAAAACAAAAAAACCCCAAAACCAAACTCCCTAACAAATAAAACTAAGTTTATTCTAGTAAGCATTAGGATGAAACAGAAAAATAATCATTATTTTTG
This sequence comes from Petroica traversi, assembly GCA_025920805.1. Taxonomy (NCBI): domain Eukaryota; kingdom Metazoa; phylum Chordata; class Aves; order Passeriformes; family Petroicidae; genus Petroica; species Petroica traversi. The sequence continues at coordinate 12,755,848 of JAHLSL010000062.1, read as the reverse complement.
TCTCATAGTATGCTGTAGTTCTGTAATAGGGTAAGTGCAATTAAATTTTATTTCCTGAAAAGCTGCTAGCATGGTTAACCCAAGGGAGTATAATCCTAGCTAAGACAGAGTTTTATGAATGTTTGCAAATACCAGTCTGCTCTTTAGCTGGTTTTTTGTTTGTTTTCTTTATACAAACAGAAGCTGCAGAAGTACTCTCGGTACTGAATTGATTAAAGGGCTGCAGCTCTTGATCTGTGAAGAGAGAGTGAGGGATCAGGGTTTCTTCAGCCTGCAGAAGAGAATTTGATTTTACAGAAAGGATTGCATGTTGTGCCTTTATTAGTAAATAAGACTTTGTCAAGATTCAAGCTTGAGTACCCGCTCACAAGTGCCCCTGCCATTCACTTATTGAAAAGAACATTATGGTTTCAGCCTGCACCAGCTAGTATTTTCCTAAAGAAACCTCAAATATTGTTCAGGAAAGAGCAGAGGACAGAACCTGGTACACAACATGTATTTCCCGACTAGAGTTGACGGGAGAGAGTTTTGCTGTAGGGACATGAGTCATCCAATGTCAGCAGTCTTCAGACAAAGAAGCTCCATTTCTGTATAAAGTTTATTTGCAGGGATGTACCCATAGATCTATTTTCCTCCTTCATGAGTTGTCCTCTAGTTTTTGATACCTCACTGTATCAAGGAATCCTAAATGAACCTGTCTTATGCAGCAGTAATATATATGTTCTCCTTGAAACATCAACTGGGTTTTGAAAGAGACTGTAACTCTTCCAATTGACCAAAGAATGATCTCATATGTTTATGAGTATTTCATTTCTCACAATAACCATATAACTGGAATATAAGATGTTCAGGGACTTACGAACTTTAAAATTATTAAATAGCCTGTCAAAACAGAAAAATTTTCCTCTGTAAATTGTTTTCGCTGCATCCATTAGTTAGTTTTTGTTCCAATTAGCTTAGCTGTAGAAGACCTATTTACATAAACTTCTTAAATATTTTGAATCTTGTCTCTTTTTTGCTTGTCAGGTAGCTTCTGTGGGCTGACTGTGGTTTGTGTGTCTCTGTGTGGGGTCTTTGCCCTATCTGTTATGTAAATCTGTGGTTTCCTTTTCCATTCCTTATTGAAAGAGTTGCAGTCTCTTTCAAAACCCAGTTTATGTTTCAGGGAGGACACTAGCTTTACATGAGCAACTTCTTTAACTGATTTAAAGGAGCAAAATATCAATTTGAGAGTCTCTGTTTCTGTGTAGAGGAAGCCCAGGAAAATAACAGGGATTCAGAATATGAGTGTCACTTTAGAAAATTATCCATTTCCAAAATAATAACAATAGAGTTAATAATCAGTTAAGAGTTCTAAAGACACTTGGTTATCTTTGCGACTTCTAGCAGTACAACCTTTGATACACTGCTGTGGTGGGTTGGCCAGCTGCCAGACCCCTCTTACCTGCTCTCTCACTCCTCATCCCTGACAGGACACAAGGAAAAAAATAAGATGTAAATGCTCACAGGTCGAGATAAAGACAAGAAGACCTCTTACAAATTACTGTCACAGGCAAAACAGGCTGAATTTGGAGAAAACTATGTTTTTTAATTGCAAATTAAAATAGATTAAGATGGTGAGAAAAACAGATTGAAATACTGCCTCCCTACCCTCCCTTTTTCTCAGGCTCAACTTTATTCCGTCATTCCTAACTCCTCCACCTTCCCTCTTCCCAGGCAGCAGATGGAAATGGAGCTTGAGGGATGGGGGCTGTGGTCAAGCCAGAACTATTCCTCTTTGCAGCTCCTTCCTCCACACATGCTGCAGTACTTGTCAGGAAAATCTGCTCCAGCACGCATTCTCTGCAGGACAGAGTCCCTTCAGGAAACATTTACCTATTCCAACATGGGAGGCTGCACAGGCTGCAGTATGTTTATCTGCTCTGGTGCTGTCTTCCCTGAGGCTGCAGGGGAATCACAGATGTAAGCAGCAATGGAGGTGTGAACAAGAACAGAGGCATTTAGTATCTGTACCAGGCAAAATTATCTGGGTGCTTTGTTTATACTCTAAAAAGCTCTTGTCATTCTGGTGACTTAGTAGGTACTGTGGGGGTGGTGAACTATATGTCATGCAGCTTGGGGTGGTGGTTGGATTTCCTCTTCAAGCTACAGAAAATATTTATTAAAATCTTCTTATTCTACACTGATTAAATTTTAACTAGTATATAACCAAAGATAGATGGGAAGAAAGTTTCCATCCTAGAAAAGGATGTGATGGATTATTTGGATTTTTCATCTCTTTCTAACAGAGAGTGAATGAGGATGTTACAGCATTGGGAAAAGCAATATAACTTATATCAAGAATGAAACTTACTGCTTAGAACTAGAGAGAAAATTTGACAAAGTACTTGAATAAACGTTATTTTATTACTGTGAAATTATTTTCATTTATTTTCTGCAGCAACTCTTTTAGCAAATTTAACTTTTGTTTTATGCATTAATAAACAAAAATAGAAAGGCTTGGGCTGGAAGTGAACTTGAAAATCAGCTTCTTCCAAGCCCCAAGCCATAGACAGGGATGTTTTCCAGTAGAGCAAGTTACTCAGGGCCCTGTGCAACATGAATATTTCCAGGGAGGGGACATCCACAACTTCTCTGGGCAATCTGTACTTGTGCCTCTCTGCCCTCTAATATCCAATCTAAATCTCTTGGAGTTTAAACCACTTTCCCTTATCTTGTCTACTAAAGTTGCTCTCCTTCTGATTCATAGGCCCCCTTGAAATACTGGAAGTTCTGTCTCCGTAAGTCAGGTGCTCCAGCCTATAAGGCCATCTTTGTGGCCTCCTGTAACTGCTCTAAGTTCACATTTTTCTTGTGCTGAGTACCCTGCATCTGGATGCAGCATTTTAAGCTCCAGGTGGAGTCTCAGAAAGGCAAAATAGAGGGGGAGAATCACTTCCCTTGACCTGTTGGCCCCCTGTCTTTTGATGCAGCCCAGGATCTGCTCAGCTTTCTGGGCTTCCAGAGCACACTGTGGGCTCATGCCCAGCTTTTCATACATGAGAACATCCAAATCCTTCACTGCAAGGCTGCTCCAAGTGAGCTCTTCTTGCAATCTGTACTCATGTCTGGGATTTCCTCCACCCAGGTGCAGCTTGTCCAGGTACCTCTGGATTGCTTCTCTTCCTTCTGTTGTGTAAACTGCACCAGTCAGCCTGGTCTCATCTGCAAAACTGATGAAGGCACACCTCTTTTCTGTCCTATGTATACTGAGAATCCTGTCTTGCTATTTTTCACATCCCTTACCAAGTCACATTACTTCTGTGCCTTAAATTCCAGTATCCCTACACATACTAACAGTATGCCTGTACTCCTCCCAGGTTCCCTGTCCAGCTTCCACAGGCTGTACATTCCTTTTTATCTTGGTTTTGGCTGGGGTAGAGTTAATTTTCATCACAGGGGCTGGTCGGAGTCTGTATTTTTTCTTTGTGTTGAATACAAAACATATAATAATATAAAGATGTTTTTGTTATTGCTGAGCAGGGCTTACAAAGAACCAAGGCCTTGTCTCATACTACTGTGTTGCAAGGAAGCTGAAAGTGCATGGGAAATTGGGAGAAGACACATCCAGGACAGGTGACTCAAACTGATCAAAGGGATACTCCATATCATATGACATCATCCTTAATATATATAGTGGAGGGAAGAAGGGAGAAATATTTGGAGTTATGGTGTTTGTCTTCCTAAGTAATTGTTCCATGTTTTGGTGTCCTGCTCTCCTGGAGATGGCTGAACATTTGCCTGCCTGTGGAAAACAGTGAATTGATTCCATTTTTTACTTTGCATTTGTGTGTGGCTTTTGCTTTCACTATTAAACTGTCTTTATCCCAACTCAGGAACTGTCTACCTTGTACACTTCCAATTCTCTTGCTGATCCCAAGGTGTGGGAGTGAATGAGTGGTTGTGTGGTACTTGATTGCAGTTTGGTTAGGGGATTTCCAAGTTAGAACAGCTTAAAAATGTTCACATTTCTGAATATTCAAGATAGATATGGAGGGTAAAGGGGCTCAAATCAGAGTTCTCTTTACAATCAGGGCAAACTACAGCCAGTCTTCTCACTGACTACTCACTTTCACCTCCCTCCTTGCTCCGACAGGCAGTGGGAGGGAGTCAGCAAGTAACTTCAGCAGTTAAGCTCAAGTCTCAAAATATTTGTGAAATATTTTATTATTAAACATAGATGCTTGCCATCGATTTTATGCATGTAAAATATTCAAACTGAACTGAGCTTTGGAATTGGGACATAAAGATGGAAAATCATACTGTAAATGAGCAAAACTATTTGAAGTGAAGAGAATGCAGTGTTCTTGATGCAGTCTGTGTTTTATGGAGGTAAGAAACCAATTGAATCTGTGACCTGATCACAGAAAAGTTCATCTGCAAGGTTAAATTATAAATTCTAAAAATCCTTTGTTAATGACTAAAACTACAGCATGTTCATATTAATGTGATGTATATGTGTACATTGTCATAAACCTTTTGAAACTCTAGACCTTTTCAGGATGCTATTAGAATAATTTAGGAGAATCAACACAATTATTTTGGATTAGATAATGGAAATTGGCATGATAAATAAATCTTAGAAAGCTCTTGGGAATATGAAACTGTATTATTAAATTAGAACTTCAGCTAAAATGATAAGGTCTGGTGATTATATTTTCATTAGCTGTGCATTCTGCAGCGTCACATAATAGATTTGTTGATTGTGCATAATTTACAATGCTTTCAAAATGCAACACAATTACATGTCCCTAAAATAATATTGTTGTGCTGAAAAATAAATTGATGGGGCTAAGTATAAGTTAAAAGACACATGAGTATGAATCTTGTATTTTTTGAACCTGAGGCATTTAGTTGTATTTTCTCTGTAGAGAATATAGTTTTGCAATTAAATAATATTTGAATTGATCCCAAACTTAAAAATTAAAAAAAAATCTAGACCTCAGGTGAACTAAACCATATAGATGCTACAGAAATTTTAAATTAAATACTGAGAAATAACTTCTCTAAGTACCTGATTTATCCCAGAGTACATGATTCTGTCATTATAGTCAATATCAAGCTATGTATCTGCTCTGATTTTTACTTTTCTTTGAATCTTTTGCTTCACACACTTCTTTTTTTGTGATCACCTACACTGATTTAAGAAAACTGGAAAAAATTGCACCAGAAATAGCAATTGGAGTCTAGCCACTGTTATTATATCTTTATTTTTAATTTGATCCAGATGAGTGACAGGCTGTGACTGTGTCCCCCAAAATTCGTGGAAGTTTACAAACTATAAAAAATCCTGACCAGAGTATAAAGGAAGATAAAGCCACACACTTGTAGAATCATGCATCTGCATAAGACTATTTGTATGTCCTGTGTGACCTCAAGCCTGAATGAATTATGCCCTCTTTAACACAATTTGAGTGTTAAGGAGCCTTATTCTGATGTTTTCTGAGGGTAAATCTTTCTGACTTCTGAAAACAAAAGCAGATGCTGAGGGCAGCCTCCCAATAAGGTCTCATAAGAATCAGAGGAAATATACATTAAACTTTCAGTTTAGTTGTTAAAGGAATAAACTAAAATCATTAAACAGAGCTATCAATTTCCTCCATACCTGTAAATTCAGTGTTTGTGGTGTACATATATAGAAAAAGTATTAACAACTACCCCTGCTTCTTCTGCATCCAGCTTTCTTCACTTGGGGAGGAACACACTTGGGGAGGAGTGCATATTTATGTTCAAAATTGTTCATATAGGGAATATCATATTGCTGGTTTGGGTCCAGTTCTCTGGATTTCCATTGTCTTACTTGTATGGAAGCAAAGTTTGGTAAACAGAAATATTTTCATGTTTGGTGTATCTTACTGCTGAACTTCAAGGCTTTATTAAGTGAACTGAACTTCTCATTAGCAGATGGGAATGGATTTGTTTCATTGCCTATAGCCCACAATAAACCGAAAAAGACAGAGCCAGTTCTATGTTAATCATATTACTATTGTTTCATTAATGATCTTTTTATTTATATTAAATATAGAATGTTTTTGCAACAAATATAGTTTTTTTAAAAGGGAAAGATCATAAAATAAGAGCAGACAAAGTTTATTATTCAAATTTACTACTTTTATATTCTGAATGACTGAGATTCCAATCTACATTAAAAAAAAAATGTTGTGCAAAGGAAAGCAAGAATGTACATTCCCAATACACCAACATGTCCCCTTCTAGAAAACATTCAAAAACACTTGTTACTGATTTATTTTATTAGGCTTAAAACAAGCTTCAATGCAATAGACCTGAAGGTTTAAACAAACCAGTGGATTTAAAGTAATTTCATCAGCTGCATCTATTCTTGCCAGACAGACTCCTGAGCTATTCCCATAACAACAGCAAGTGCCAAAAACATTAAAACATTTAAAGGAAGATGTCAGCTTTGTGAGACCCTGTTAAATTTAAGGTGAGGAGCCTTTTGTTCTAGCTTCTTGCAATAAAATGAAGCTTTTTTGGGGTGACCCAAATAAATATATTTAGACCCAGTAAATGCATATTGCAGTAGCCTGAATGAAATTTATGATGTGGGTGAAGGAATTGCATTTCTTTGTGATGCATATAAGACTAAATGACCAAAATAATATTTTTTTTCCATAAAAGACTAAAACTATTGGGACTTCAGGATGAAATTTGATTTAAAAGGTCAGTGTTTAATTTATTTTTAATTTGATATCAATGGGAATTGAAATATTCACATGCAAAAAAATCTGCTCTTAAGCTTAACTGAGGTTAGAAAAAATATTTTTTAAGTTTTGTAGGGTTTTTTTAAATTTATTTGGTTGGTTGGTTTTTAAACAGGCTGCAAAGGAGAGAGGATAGTAAAATTTCCTTTTGACCAAGTATCATTTGCTGGAATTGAAAGTTTGGATTCTGCTCTTTGCTAGACATGTCTTGAAAATTTCATCTCTGTGTAGCACTGTATAGTGTTGCATACTATAGGGAATTCAGTAAAAATTACACAAAAATAGACAACGTGACACTCAGGACTAAGAAAATGCTGGTGCAACCAGAGAATATTGAAGTGGAGGAGACAGAGAGATTCAAGGGAGGAAGATTACAAGTCTTTAATTACTTGTGTAAGACCCTAGTAATAGTAGCAAGAAGGTTTTTAGTTGGTTTTTTTGTTGGTTTTTTTATTTTTTTATTTCAACACCTGATTGTATCAGGAAAACAGGTAATTTTCAGATTTTGATGCAATCTGGGAACTGAACTATTGAAACAAGCTTTGTGATGCATTTTCAGTCTCCTTGCAGTGTTCATAGGGTATAAAGCTTCAGTTCTAGCTAGAACGTTTGCCCATAGCTATTCATTAATCTTCCTGTCTTGAAACTTTGTCCTCTGCAGTCCTGATTTGTTGATGGTGTTTCCCTAAAGGGAAAGCTAAGACACTGTTTTCACAGAAAAGGAAAATCTTTAAAGAAGCCTTTCTAAAAGTATGTTAAATTTCCAAATTTAAAACAAACTTTGAGTTTGTGAAGTTTCTGCAATTTGTAATTTATTGAATTCGTTCTTTTATTCCTAAGTTTTTCTGCCAAAGGCTGAATTTGACATCTGATTTTTTCCTGAATTTAAATAATGAATTCTCTTTCCAGAATTATTTGCTTTAATCTATTTTGAAAAAGATAAGTTGAGACACGTTAATCAAAGTGAATGTAGTTCAATTGAATATTTAGGAACAAACACATAATTTATAATATTTTAAAATATTTTAATTAAAGATCTACTGTGATAATCATTTGACATATTATTATCTTTGAAGATAAGTAGATGAGCTGTTTCATCTGTTGATGAAATATTAGGGGTATAAGAAATGGGAAAAGTAAATACCATTCATTTAATTTGATTTGTTAAAAGGTCTTATTAAAAATACAAATAAATATTAAACCTATAAAAACAAAAGTAAGTTCACTCCATATAACTTAAAATAAGCATGCTGGTATTATACATATTCATATGTAAAATCTTTCAAATAATAAATGCAATGGAATTGAATAAAAGAAAACAAAAACTAGTAAAGGGAATATAAAATGTAGTAGATTCTTTAAAGAGTCAAATCTCCATAGATTGGAGAATAAGTTGTGTTACAGTACTTTGTAGTACTGCAAATTACTACTGTGGAGTGAAGAAGGAGATATTAATTTTATTTTTTTTAAAATCAAATTATTACACTGTAGTCTGACTTTGTTTTGATGACTAATTGGAAGAAAACAACAAAGGCTTATATGACAAATTAGCTACAAGGAAGTAGGTGGTATTAGAGTTTTTTGTTTCTTTGGTTGGGTTTTATTTTATACTAAGGTAGAGATAGATTCATCTCTTAGCAAAAGTCAGCATTTATATAAATTATATTTATAATGAACTGATTTTTAAAACTCTTAATAATTTTGAACTTTCTTAGACAATTGACACTGGATCTTTAGTTGAGATAATGATGTCTCATTTGTCATCTAAAATCTGGACATGTAAAAGATTTTTTTTTTAGAAATATAAAGGGTGCTGTGTTGTTAGATTTATTCTTACTTTGGTACTTCTTTTTAACTTACACAGTTTCATTTCAGTTTGTAATATTTGGACTTTGCTTTTTTTCATTTAAGATGGATTACAGTCTTTCTCTCAGTCTTGTCTTCTCCTCATGATATAACTCACGAAGCCATACTTCAAAAAAGAAAAAATTAAAATCTTCCCCAAAACCCCAAAGAAAGAACCTGCTAAGTCTCAATAGGAGCTGTGGGAGAAATCAGTCCTCATTCCATGACAAGACATAGCAGTGTTTTACTGATTTTTGTAGGTTTACGATAGACAACTGCCCCAGCCACTCTGAAACTCCATGTCAGTTTTCAACACAGATCAACAACAGGTTTACAGCTCAGGCCCTACAGTTCCCATGGCTGATTCCAAAATAGAAGCAGCACTAGCAAACTTATTTTCAAGAGCAAGTAGAATGTACAATTTCAGTTAATATTGACAAATGTCATAAAATTATAGGGAAAATTTGTAGGAGGAAGTAAATAGCAGACTGGTGGGTTTCATTCACAGCTCTGTGTTGAAAGTACAACAGATCTAGATCCTAACCCACAAATTTTACTGGACAAGTTTATGCACCTGAATAAGTTTATAGTAACTAAGTCATATGCTCTGATGATCTGAAGTCTGAAAAATATTTTCAGCAAAATTGCTTCTTTCTCAAGGGACATATTCCCACTGGAATTGTTTTGTTTGTTTACCTAAGGCTTGACAATTCTTTTGTTTAAAAGTACACTGTTTAAAAGAATCATGCCCTTGGCCCCTAACAAGAATGATGTTATCAGATATTCCTGTTTGCCAGTTCGAGAAGTATTCTCAGTAAATTCTTTGACTTCTGGTTCATGTCATAAAAATTGACTTAATCTTCCTCATACAATGATGGAGAGTCACCCTACCTCTTACTTTCATGGTTCTGGTTTTGGTACACTTCACTCATTTTAAAGAGACACCAGAGAAAAATTTTGGTGTTTTAATACCAGCACATCTTTGCAAGAGCTGATAAATACCAGAGCTATTATATTGCTGACACTGCCTTTTTCCAATATTGCTTCCCATCTTCATTTCCTTCAGTAATTTTACTGAGCAATTTTTAAAAATGCACTCCAAGCAAATGTCATGCTTAACTTGCTAAAAGAGGAATGAAAATATAATTAACATACTCCTGCAATATTGGGAAGGTATGGTTTTATAATTTGTTTTTGCAAAGGAAGGAAATGAAAGAAGGAAAGAAATCCTTTATGTCTTCCATAATGTATCAAAATTACCTGCATTTTTAAGTAGTTCTCTTGCCTAGAAATCTGGTTTTATAAGAAATACTCCTGAAGTATCTACAGCATCATGCTAGATTCCTGTAAATTCTTATGAAGTTGCTAAATTCTGAGAGAATTATTCACATATTATTCACATTATGCAAGACAAAAAGAAAAAGATCTGGCAAAGGTAAAATTGTTGAAATAAACATTCAAGTTTTAAATTTAATATAAAATAAAAATAAATGGAACACTGATGTGAAAATGCACAGAATTCCAATGGAAAGAGTGAATTCTTTCAGAGCAGCAGCAGCATAGATTGTGTCCATTTCAAGAAGACACTCAATTTCTACCACCTGAGCAATGACTGCCAAGCTGGGAAAGATTTGTTGGGAGCCATAATGGGAATGGGGAATATACTAATGCTTTGCATAGTAAAACGTTATTCTCACTCACCTTTTTGTGTATCAGCCCGTAAGAAATTACTTTGTACTTTGAAGTTGTGTTTATCCTGTTTGCAGAATATCTTTGTGGAAGGTTAAAGTTGCCCAAACAGTTACACAATGAAGGAGGGTTATGCTGGGAAAAGTGGAGAAGGCTGATGTTGCATCCAGAAAGAAATAAGGAAAGATTTTTGGGTAGAGGCTGGCTGAGTTTCGTGCCTCTGATAAGCAGGGTGAGGTGGAGGCATTGATTATATTGCTTCCATGTTCCCAACAGGTCTCTGTATTTCAACACACTGGAAATGCTCTTCCAGAAAAGACAATCAGCACTAGCTCTGTCTGAATCCCAGGCAGTAGAGTTTTATTGAATTGAATAAACTCTTTTCATAGAATATTTCATATATTTTTTGCCTACAATGTTATGTACACATAGAGATAGATTTATTGTATCTTAGGGTCTTTGCAGGATCACAGCCTATGTCAGCAATAAATAACCAAAATTTGTGAAGAGTTGTTTATTAGTCTTTCTGTAAGGATGAATTTGTTGTTGTTTTTGCTGTTCTGAGAATTGGATATGTATTCCACACTAAGGATTTATCATTGGCTAAATGGAGTAGCTTCATTTCTAGATCCAGACTGGATTGTGAAAAGATAAGAAGAAATGCGTTTTAACATTGCCTAGAGTTTATCTCTCTCAAGTTGAACAAGGAAAAGATTGCTATCAGAAAAGAGAACAGCTTATGTAAAAGAACAGCTATAAGGCAAAGTGTCAAGGAAACAAAAGGAGTACCTCTGAGGAATCTGTACACAATCTGGTTTATGGAAAACAAAAACAGAACCAAAATAACCAAGTGAAAATTGAAATTGAACTAATAATTTCCCTCTTTTTTTTTTCATTTTTTTTACCTACTGGTACCTTTTCTCTCTTCGAGAAAAAAAAAAAAAATAACTTTCCATTCATTTTTAAATTATTTTTAAAATATTTCCATTTTAAAAAACAGGGGCTTTTAGCTGCCAACAATCTGAAAAGTGTTTGTGGTGTATCATATGAAATAATTATATTATCTTTGAAAAAATGTATACAAAAGATTTGATTGTTTTCTTTCATGCTTTTGTGATATGCATACTAACAGAGATACTTCCCTCAACAAAGTTGCATGAAGTAGAGTAAATTTTCATTCAATTAAAATTTTTCTTCACATATTATTTTCATAATATCATTACTAGAGTATGATGATATTATTGTTGTTGACCTGGACCTATATTCTTATTTCCAGTGCAGAGAAAGACAAAAAACAAGCCCTTTAAATTATTATGAATGATACTCTAAACTAATTAGAGTGGGAAGAACAAAAATAATTTTATTTATTTTACTTACTTCGCTAATGGTATACTGAGATGTACTACTGAAATGTAGTGTAATTAAGGCTCTTTTTTAATAATAGGGGGAAAGAAATTCTGTCTTTTATAATTTAAAATGGGCCAAGGAAAGATTTCAACTGAGTTAAAGGAGTTGAAGGGGGTTTTTTGTTGTTGATACTTTTTCCCCCTAGCTGAACCACATAAGAGAAATTGATGATCTGAGAACTGTCCTGCTGTTACTCATTCCTGTGTTCTGAAAGATTTAGAAAAAGAAAAAGATTATTTTTTCCTTGAATCACTTATCAACACACAAAGATAATTCTTCATCTCCTCAAGAAGTTTCTATCTTAGAGTAAAAAAGATTACCTTTAGTAAATAAACTATGTAGTAGGGTGTTTTGTTTTGTTTTGTTTTGTTTTTTCTAATATCAAGGTATCTATATGCTCAGGTATTAGATGTTAATCTTCAATAGGTATGAGCTCACAACTGAAGAAAAAAAACTAGAAGTTACTTAGAACAACTTACATTCTTATTCTTGATTTTGTATATCTCAGTTGAGATGAAGGACCTCTAAAATCCCAGAATTTCATATCACAAATGTCAGTAAATTTTGTTTGTCTATACATCAGTAAGTAAGTTTGAAAAGTCCTTCAAACATCTCTGTGGTGAGAAGGGAATTGTACAGATGAGTAAAACTGCAACGGTGGAAAACTTTTTCATCTGCTAATGCTGGAGACTTTGAAGCTCTTATTTCAGGGAATATACATCACATTCGGACTGACATTTAAGCAATATACAGCACATTTAAAAATAAGGTTAAATTGTATTATGTAAACAAACTAAACGCGTATCAAAGTTACATTCATGGAAAACTTGTGAATAAACTTCAGTCCTATAATACCACTATATACCTATGCAGTACCTAAGTAGTAGCAGATATTCTGCTCACTTTTAAACATATTTATCAACAGTGATAGCAGAAGAGTCCACAAAAACACATGCCATGGAAATAAAAAAATAAATTATAACACTCCATTTAACACAAAACAGAAAATGTAGATATCTAAGTTCCCAAATGCAGATGAAAATGCTCCAACGATTTTTTGTAGAAACTGATTGTCAGACGAAGGACTTTCATGACTTATAATTCAATAGTATTTAAAGACTCAACATGTAAGATTGAAGCTGATTCAGAAACCCAGCACAAGTAGAAGTTCTTGTCAGTGATTTATTTATCACACATTAAAGTGTATAGTCTTGTAAATATATATTAGTAGTAGTTTATATTTTTCTCCACCGCATCTCCTGTTTCCTTTAAATCCTGTGGTAAGAATACACTGAAGATTCAGAAATATGCAACTTATCCAGCTTATCATTAGTCTAAATATAAATAACAGAAACTGATGCAGGAAGACATTTTAATTGAATGTCTTTTGATCAGCATAAAGCAAAAATATCTTAATGGTTTCTTTATAAAACTTTTTTTTTTTGCTACCCCAAAGTGGATATTTTAATTTTGTGATTTAAAACATTAGAACATTAAAATCCATATAAGTCAAGACTGAAAAATTCAGAGGTGGTGTGTTGTATTCTTACTATTTAATTAAGAGAGATGGAGAGATCAGACATTTCAGTCTGAACATGCAGCAGAAACATGGGAGCTGAGCTACTGAACTGCGGCTGCACCTCAGCATCGTGTCAGACTTAAGCTACTGAGTCCTGTCCAGTGTTGTCTCAAGAACCTGAAAATATTTCTGCTTCTGAGCATGAGCAATTCTTCACTCTGTATTCCATGAAGGATTAGACATTTTCTAAGTTGCTTAAATGTCTTAGTGTTTACAAGGTCAGGACCAAACATGCATTAAAACTTTTATTTCCTTAATTATCTGTGCACTTGGCATTAGGTCTTGATCTTCATCAAGTGTTTTTTTTTTTCTGTCTAGCACTACATTGATTTCACTCGGATATATTCACATTACACATTATACTCACAGATGAGTCAGTTTTCTGCATGCAGTACTTTGTTGTGAGAATCAGAGGTATTTTAGTAAGAAAGGCTTTTAGAGTGCTATTTTTAAAGTAAAATTTTGTATGCTTGACTCCAGAGTAGCCTTTGTTCAAGTAGTAATATAAAAATTCACTTTTGCAATTGGCAACGTTCCTTGTGGCTGCAATTAAAAAACAAACCAAAAAAAAAGGAAAAAGAAAAAGGAGACAAGAATTCGTTTACCACTCTAACGAATGATGTCTAAAAAAAAATGGGATTTTTGATGTCAGTATTTCCACCTGGATCAATTTGAATTAGAGTACATTACATAAAAACCAATGAACACAAGCCTCATCTATAGATAATCTAAACTGACAGACAAACATATTTATAGCCAGAAGTTACCCTGGAGATATATGGATGAAGGCTGCACAATTCTCTGAAAGAATAAATATTCTCTTCACTTCATAGGATTGTACAGTTACATCTTCTCATAAAATCAGTATCAACTGATGTTTGAAGCAACTTGAGTTGCTGATCTTAAAGCTGGGGAAAAAAAAAAAAAAGAAAAATACTAGTAAAAAGGGGCCACAGCTAAATTTTCAGTTTTCTAATAATGACAGAACTGAATAATGAATGGAATGGAATGGAATGGAATGGAATGGAATGGAATGGAATGGAATGGAATGGAATGGAATGGAATGGAATGGAATGGAATGGAATGGAATGGAATGGAGAAAAAAATTAGAAATTAATTTATGTTCTTATTTGCAAATTGGATAGAGATTGGTATTTCACCAGATATTTTAAATGTCTCATTATAGGAAGAAGAATAATGCTTGAATTGCAAAATTTTCCACAAAAAATCTGTCAAAATTTTCAGAATGGGAATTATGAAACTTTATTAGAGATAATGTACAGATTAGATGGAGTTCAGATTGCTCTCTGAAACCTGCTGATTTATTGATATTAAATTTAGGAAGAGACACTCTAATGGGGATAATTGTTTCCACCAAATCTGGCCAGAGAGTTTCAGCTTTCCTTCATAAGTCCTATAATTCATGATGAAAATTATAGAGAAAGGTTTACTCTTGATCTGAATACATTCTTTAACACATTTTTAGTAAGGTGTTCCACTGAATAATTCTTGTCAGCAAAATATTGCATGTTTCAATAGGCCAGGTCTGGTGAATAAAAATTTGAGTGCAAACTGGTTCATAAGTCAAATAGAAAAAGCTCTTGTACTAAGTTCATAACTTAGATCCCTATAACAGTGTGTTGTGAAATTGAGGCTAAAGCAGGTATCTGAATCCTAAATAACAAGTACAAGCTTACTCAGGTGTTCATGGTAGGTAATTTCAGATTTATAAAATGAAGCATCACTTAAAGAATATGCAAATTCCCTTGAAGAATCTCTGTTGTAGAAAAAGTTAAATCTAAAATGAATAAGGTATAAGAAACTTTGTACAGGAAAAAGTCTTCATAAATATGAGTAGATTTCTTTATATATATATATTAATCTATCAGGAACAGTTCTGCAGTTTAATTACAGTAGCTATTAATTTTCTTTCATATAAAACTTTATTTTGTAGATAGAAATCTTGCCAAATCTTTTTTTTTTTTTCCAATTTAAATGTTCTGTGAAGGAATTAATTTTCTTCATATATAACACAAGAATTTTTTAAATTTATTTTTTCTTTTCTGTGTGAGAGCATTTGTGCAGGAATTGCATTATGTGTAGCATTCAGAAAATGATAACTTTAAACTCCAATTCTTTTACTGGGTTTTAATAATGGACTTGGCCTTATATGCTTAATTATTTATCATTGATCCATTAATTTGATTCTTTTTATTTAGTCTGAGGAGGCTTTATATTTGAACAATCCTTTTCCTAAACTTGTTCTTGAAAGAAGCTCACAAGGTGACTGAGACATTTGTGTCTTTACCACCAAACTATAAAAGTTTATTTAATATGAATATTTTTATGTGTATCTTTCAGATTTAAAGGCAAACTGAAAGCTGTTTCAAAGCTTGTTCATAGCACAACGTTAGCATAACACCCAGCAATCTTTACCTCTTGGCAGCAAGTCAAAAGTGGCCACTGTCCCAGAAGTGGTAACGGCATGGAGCCAATAAGATTATTAGGCATAGGCAGTTCCTGGAAACTTCAAACCATTTTGGAAGAGCCGTTTCAAAGTGGTGTTAAGGAGACAGCAACAAAAAATGCGATATTTAGGATACTAAAATGTGGCTAAATATATATATATCAGCATCAAAGGACCAAAGAGTATCTGGATATTCCAACATTTAATTCTTATTTTGATTATTATTTTTTTGAGAGCTTGGATTCAAAATTCAGAACACAACTCATCTCACCCAATGTTAGCTATCTAACATTTGGTTTAAACTAACCTTTTAGGGTCTTGCAAGAGTAAAGGGACAATTATTTCCAGGGAAGATTCCCCATAATTCCCTTCAACATATTTTACAGTTCAGAATCTACCAGTTCTTAGAAGTGCATTTCACTGGCTTTTAAAAAGGTAATATAATAAGTTTATATTACATGCCCAGCTTTGAGATACATAATTCCATTTATGGCTGCTGACTCCATTTTCCGTAATGTAAAAAAAAAATACTATATTTTGTTAAAAATAGTTTTGATTTTCTTTTGTTTTTTTAAAAATAAATTTAGTTGTTTGTTTTTTTTTTTTCCTTTTTAATTTACGATAAGAAAACTGGGCATCCTAAGTCAAATATTACCCTTTGGCTGACTAAGCAACTGTAGTAAAATTTTAAAGGGATTTTCTATATAAAAGTATTCATAAAAAAAAAAAAAGAAAAAGAAAAAGGAAAAACATTGAAGCCATTAATCTCTCTTCTTCTCAGAATTGTAACCTGACTGCTAATTAATGAGTTTGGTAAAGAATACCTTTTCATAGTTGTGGGTGCTATTGCAAGACAGAAAATTTAGAGAGAACCGGCTAGGCAGAATCCTCTGTCTTTGACTCAAAGGAGATTTGCTCAAGTGTAACATAACACTTGACGCAGTTTCCACTCAGGCCATGAGTTCAAAAGGCTTATTCATGCTTGAAAGCTTTGGACTATCTGCTAGAGACACCTGCACACAGTCTTCTTATTTTTGAGAGGAATCCTTTTCATGCTGTCACCACAACCAACCTCAGTGCGGGAGGATTTTCAAAATGCAATCATTGCATGAGCAGTGGCTGACCTCAGCAGTGGTGAGGGTCTTTTAGCAATGAATGCTTATAAAAGCAGACAACTGCTAGAATTACTGCTGTCTTTCCAATTCTACCTCCTGCACACCTAAAGAGATAGAATATGAAAGATGAAACCAGCCCATTTTAGTAGAACTAAATACAAGCACAGCTAAATGTAGATCTATTTTCTGAAGGTTTTGATGACTGTAGAAGTCCTCTCTGAAAAGCTTCTTACTACAAAAGTCTCTTCAGGAAGCCTCAGTGTTCGTTTTTTTCAGTTCTCTGCTTTTTTTCTCCTTGCCCAATGCTGTTAATATATATGCCCATTAAAAGTAACTTCAGAACTTTTCAAAACCAAGTGTTAGAACTTTGTAGCTGCACAAATAATCATGACTTATCTGTGATCCTGCCTGAAAAGAAACAAAGATCACTTATGGTTGCTTATGGCCTGCAACTAGTTCTCAGAAGATATATAGCACTTGAAAAGTACTAGAAGAGTACAAATATCGAGGATTTAAGGAAAGTTCTAATGTGTTTTCAGTAAGGAGTGTAACAAATTAAAGACAGAATTAGTAGAGAGCTCACAGCTCTTTTAAGAGATTTTTTCTGAGAATCACAAAACTCTCCCTCCTCATGTGCAAGATATCAGGCAAGGGAAGCCAGAGACCAGCATGGCTGTGTGTGCTGGTTTGGGCTGGGATAGTTGGCTTCATAGCTGTTAGTATAGGGCTATGTTTGGGATTTGTACTGAAAACAGGGCTGATAACATGGAAATCTTAGCAAGCAGTGCTTACACAGAGCCAGTGGCTTTTCTGCCCTCACCTCACTGCAGCCACCAGTGAAGAGGCTGGGGCTGCACTAAAAGTTGAGAAGGGACACAGCCAAAACAGGTGACCCCCAGCTGACCAAAGGGATATTCTATACTATATGGCATCATGCTCAGCTCATAAAGCTGGAGCCACAAAAGAGGGGACATTTCAGAGTGATGCCGTGTCTTCCCAAGTAACTGTTGTCCATGACAGAGCCCTGCTCTCCTGGAGATGGCTAAACACTTACCTGCTAATGGGAAACTGTGAATGAATTCCTTGTTTTGCCTTGGTTGTTTCTGCTGCTTTTGCTTTATCTATCAAACTGTCTTAATCTCAACCCACAAATTTTCTCACTTTTACTCTTCCAATTCTCTCCCCCGTTCCACTTGGGGAGAGTGAGTGAGCAGCAGTGTGGTGCTTGACTGCCAGTTGGAGTTAACTCAAAAGTCTGTCAGGGTATCATTATCTAAACACAAGCTTACTCATGACAGGTAGTCATGATACCTAGTGAAACTTCTGTTTTGAGTGAAAGCAAGGAACATGTGTTTGCAGTTAGGGCTATAATGATTTTACAACTTTTGTAGGCAGTCTACTTTTTTTTAAGGTATGATGGAAGTACCACCTCCTTCTGGTCAATAAAAAAGTATGGGAAGGACGTGCACAGGCAGCGAAACCAGGGTCTTATATCCTGAGAAGAATAAAGAAATTTTGTGTAGGCAAAGGATGAGAATTTCTAAAGTAGAGCTGGAGATGGATTTGGAAGTGTGAAGAACAGTAAGAGGGGCTTCTACAGATACATGGATCATCAAAGTAAGAAAATATATGTGCCCAATAGATAGCCTGGAGAAGATAAGGCTCCAGAATGAACTCATCTGGGCCTTTCAGTACTTGAAGGAGCTTATATAAAAGAGGGAAAGTAACATTTTACATTGGTAGATGGTGGAAGGATTAGGGGGAAAGTTTTAATCATAAAAGAGGAGAGATTTAGATCAGATGCTCGGAAAAAATTATTTACTTATTAGGTAGTGATGCCCTGGAACAGGTTACCCAGAGGAGTTGTAGATGCCCCATCTCTGAAAGTCCAAGGTCAGGTTGGATGGGGCTCTGTGCAGCCTGATCTAGTGGGTGACATCCCTTTCTATGGTATCTCTGTCCATAACAGAGTGTTAGAACTATACGACCTATGGTTCCTTCCACTCAATCCTTTTTATGATTAAGTTTCCCACATGGAAGACCTTCTAAGCTTGGCTACATCAACCTGGGCAACTGAAATCCTCAAGGATATGATCCATCAGTGCCAATTTACAAGCATCAGCTCCATGGTACTGTATGCCCGTGGTCCATGGAGTATAAAACTTCTAAGGGCTAACAACTTTATTAAAAAATGATTATGACTGAATATAAGAAAGAACTACTAACATAAAGCACATTGTCAATAAATGCAATAGTAGTAAGACTTTTTTTAGGTTTAAAACTGGCCTTATTCATGTTGTTTAAACACTTCCATCATGCTGATTGCTAATTCTCTCTAATCTCTCTAATTCTCATAGACATATTTATCAGTTGGATGAAAAAATGAAATAAACCACTTGAATGCACCTTGGATACCAATAAATGCAGCTTATTTAGTCTTTACTTGCCGTATTCAATAGTCTCCATTTACTTTCTGGTGATGTTCACGTGTCCTTATGTTTAGACACCCCTACTGAGGTTTTGGAATCCAGAGCTGAGTCACACTCGGGCTGTCAGTCATTTTCCTAAATCACAGGTGTGCACTGCCAACTGAGATGCCAGGGAACCACCACTGCTTCATAAAGGTACCTAACTCCTTTTTCCTATTTATCATTTTTATATGATATTTTTGGCTTTTTGAGGCAGTCTCAAATGGCACAAATCGGCTGTGTACAGACATCTCAGTGGTAGACTCCATGTCTATCTGAGCTTGTCACTCTAGCCTCTCTAAAAACATGGAAAGAAATCAGAACCTCTAGAGACCAATTTACACATGATGAATGTAAATTACATATTTTCTCTGTGGAAGTGCCTGTTTTTCTCCATGGCCCATGTTCTCCTGTAATTAGTGAGATGTCTTTAGGCAAACAAATCCCACTCTTCGAAATCAAAATTCTAAAAGATAATTCAGTAGAAGCATTAACAAAGACAATTTGAATCACCATGTTCTGACAGAAAACTTTATATTATCTTTTGCTTTTTGAGAATTGTAATACATTGGAAAGTTTTCAGATACTTTCTATGTCCTTATTGTTTGCCTTTCGAAAGGTAAGATTTTTGTATATATGTAAATAAAATAGCTACATAACTGAATTGTAAGCTATGGTTCTACACATATGATGCAGAGAGACATACCATAAGTAATTAGTTTAAGTTTTTGAAAAAAATATGCCAAAACTGGAAGAGAAGAAACATCCTTTCCTGTCTTACATTTGAAAAGGAAAATAAAAGCAAGCAGCAAATAAAAATTATTCTATGACAATCGTTTTCTTTTTGTACAGGAGGTGTCAGTTTCACCATATCTTTAAAAAAGGGTAGGTTCTTCCTACAAAAATTATAAAAAAATTTCAACCCTAACTGCAAACACATGTTCCTTGCTGTCCCTCAAAACAGAAGCATCATTAGGTAGTATAACCTGTCATGAGTAAGCTTGCATTAAGATAATGACACCCTGTCAGTCTTTTGGCTCCCCAAACAAATTGATTGTATCACAACGGCTGTAGTGGGTTAACCCCAGGTGGTAACTAAGCATCACACAACTGCTCATTCTCTCTCCCTGGGTGGAACGTGGAATTAGAAGACTAAAAGTGAGAGAACTCAAGGGTTGATATAAAAACAGTTCAAAAGAGAAAGCAAAAGCAGTAGAGACAAGCAATGCAAAACAAGGAATTCATTCACCACTTCCTATTGGCAGGCAGGTGTTCAGACACATCCAGAAGAGCAGTCCCATCAGGTGTGACAGTGACCTGGGGAGATGAATGGTATCACTGAACATCCTGCTTCTCTCTTCTTCGCCCAGCTTTACATGCTAAGCACGATGCTGTGTTGTGTGAGATCTCCTTTGGGCAGCTGGAGCCAGCTGTCCCAGCTGGTCATCTCCCAGGTCCTTGTGCACACCCAGCCTCCTTGCTGCGAGGCTGCAGAGAGAAACAGAAAAGTCCTCAATTCTGTATAAGCATTGCTCAGAAAAACTATAACATAGGTGTGTTATTTTTGCTGTTTTCATCACAAATCCAAAACATTCTACCACGCAAGCTGCTATGAAGAAAATAAATTCCACTCGTTCAAATCCAATGCAGCAGTATATGGGACTGGAAAGAAAGTTCTTTTCACTAGAGACTCTCAAAAAATATAATTGTGGAACAATTCAACATCAGCCTTTGAAATGGAGTTTAGTTCAATTTTAAGATGCTTGCATTTTGGTGTCAATATTGGTGGTTATTCCAAGTTCTTTTTACAGTCAGTGGAAATCTGATTTCAGTTATAATATAAACATTTTCTTTCTTAAGTTCTTGAGATACCAACAATCCCAGCTCATTGATCTAGACTATAAATAATGTACAACTTATAGAATTCAAAGATTGTTCATATGATATGAAGGAAATAACATTGTTAGCAAAGTTGACATGCAGTTTATGAACCAAATAACCATACCTCTATAATTACTTTATTAATTAATGCCATTTTTATTAGATATATATATTTTTTCTATCTTCATGTACTCCATTAAACATCTACCATGATTTTTATTTAATATGAAAAATTATGCAATTTATACTGAAATTATGCCATACCTTAATATAAAGAGCAAAAACCTTGAATTAATGTGAAAAAAGACACCGTCACCCCCCACTACCTCCACACCCCAGGATTTAATCCATAGTACATTACCACTGACCCATTTAGTGTAGAGAAGACACAATAAATCAATGTTTGTTAACATATGCTTAAGTAGAAAAGCAATTTCACGGGTCAGATAACATAGTCATGAAATGTCTGTGAAGCAGTGGTGCATTGATTGTTGAGAAGGACACGACCAAAATGACAAATATTACTTGACTTTTGTGGGCATTCTGATTTCCTTTTTGTTATTATTTTGATCAAACACTTACTTCTCTGTCAATAGCAGTTGTTAGCAACATATCCATAAAAATTCAGATTAGCATTTCAAACATGTAAAGAACCAATTTTTTTTTAAAGTGATTGGAGTGGGGAAGAAAGAAAACAAAATCAGCAGCATAAAATAAAATGCATTGCAAAGAAAGTATGCCTGGATTTGGACTTTTACTAGCTCCAAAAGTTAGTTTTCTTTCAGTCAGAGGAGATGAGGACATAAAAAAAAGTCACCATTATGCCAAATTTGAGATCAATACTCAACTGGTGAAATAGATGGCAGAGACTGAAACACAGTGTGTATTCACATTAGTACCATTTAATGTGTCCGCAAGATGTATGCATTCCTAAAGGACAGAATCAACTATAAAACCTGATCCATCTCCTGTGAACCTGGAATTATACAAGAAATATATCTATGTCTTTAAAAGAGTCTGTTCCCTACTATATTAACTTTATTTAAGTCCAAAGCCTCTTTGAAATTTTTCCAGCACTGTTTCTAATAAGGCTCAGCTGACTGCCTAATGCATAATAAAACTTTCTTCAGCTAAAAATATTAAAACTTTTATCCACCTACCTTGACCTCCAAATTAGCATGTAAGGAATATGACAGTGAAAGTAGATGCTGAATTTTTATTAGACATTCTAGTATCTTCAGTTCTCTTAATTTAGGGTGAAACGAAAGTGTCAAGAAGTTGCCTTTTCTGTATTGTATAGGAAGAATCATTTATGCATTATTAAAATACAGCATATCCTGGCAGAATTTTAAAAAAGAGAAAAAGTCCTAGGCATGCATACTCTTTAATGATCTACCTTTAAAAAATCCAGTTTCATTACCTTTCTAGAAGAAAAAGTTAGCTGAGTTTTCTTTTATGAGGTGAGTTTACTCAGTTTCATCTCAGAGGTTCAAAACCATTTAATGGATATTTAAAATTATAATGCATATGACTTGAGGTCTTCAATCCTCATTCATATAAAATTGTATCAAGTTAATTTTGTCAAATTACTAAGACAAAAGCTTGGCCATATTTTAGTTTTGACCTTAAATATTAACTAATATTTCAATTAGTCTCTTCATAATATATTTACATTTACTGTTAGAGTGCATTTGTATTGGAATGGGCTTTTTTAAGTGAACACTTAATTTTCATGTATTTCTATAGCACTGTTCATAGAAATGGACATTACTATTGTGAAAATGATCTTTAATGTATAAAGATTAATTTCATAGCAAACCTGTCTATTAAGACAATTTATAACATCTCTGTTTAGCATCGTGTCCAAATGACTGATAGTTACATGTATGTTGGAGGGAAGGGATGCCATCTAGAGGGACTTTGACAGGCTTGAGAGGTGGGGCTGTGTGAACATCAGAGTGTTCTACTGGTCCAAGTGCAAGGTCCAGCACTGGGTTGGGGCATTCCAAGCACAAATACAGGCTGGGAAGAGAATGGATTGGGAGCAGCTCTGTGGAAAAGGACTTGGGATTGTTGGTGGATGGGAACCTTGACATGAGCCAGCAACATGCAACCCAGAAAGCCAATCATATCTTGGGCTGTGTCAAAAGAAGAATGGCCAGCAGGTTGAGGAATGTGATTCTCCCCTTTCTTTCATCTTGTGACACCCTGCCTGGAGTGCTCTGGGGCCTGTAACTTAAGGAATGAACCTGCTGAAGCGAGTCCAAAGAAGAGTCACAAAGAGGATCAGAATGCTGGATCACCTCTCCTGAGAAGACAGACTGATGGAGTTGGAGTTGCTCAGCCTCGGGAAGAGAAGACTCAGGGGAGACATTACAGCACCTTTCAGTCCCTAGAGGGGGCCATCAAGAAAGCTGTAGAGGGAGTTTTTAAGGTCTGGTGTGGATTGGAGTTTCAGACAATGAGTTACAAATTCCACTCACTTCTGCAGAAATATGATTAAGTTTGTATTTATAATAATTTATTTCCTAGCAATCCAGATGGTTGGAACAGAAGTGTGCTAAGCGAAATGTATTCACTTAATTATGGAATATTTGCTACAGTCAGCAAATGCGTCAGCTGAACTCCAAAATTCCTAAAAAAAAAAAAAAAAAAAAGAAATTATTCTATGCTCTTAATAGGCATGCTTTTATTTTTGGAATATGCTATGTTACAAAAATACTGAGAGGCACTAATGATGAAATGCTTTCTGAGATTGAACTTTTTCACTTATATAGTTATTCAGTGGAAACAATCAATGACCAATACATAGATTTTCAAGAGACCTTTTTGAGAACATCATGTTGTATGAATATTACAATTTGATGTGTGAAGAATGATGCATCTCTTTTGTTCATTTGTCCACTCTTTCTATGGCATGTTCTATTAAAGAATTCACCAGTGAGGAAGGCTGTCTTCTTCTGTCTGGTCAAAATCAGGTAGAAACTTCTGGAATGAGAAAATTCTGAGAATACCTGAATAGCCTAGTTGGGACAAAGGCATTCCGTTTTCCAGAGGCACGGCAGAAATCATGCTTTAGATTAGGCACGCATGCTGTTAAAGACTGTGGGCCCTTTGCTACAGAGATCCTAGAAGTTGCTAGTTTACAAAAAACAAGAGGTGTTATTTTGCAATGGTCCAGTGGAATTTTTAGCATGCCCTTCATACTACAGTTTATCTTGACTATATCTAATTTATAGTGTTAGAAGAGAACTCAAAAGACCTTAGGGTGTTTCTATCTCCGTGAAAGAGGGAGCTTTTTTTCATCTTATTTTCCTGTAAGTCACAATATTTGAAGCCCCTTCACCTTATATGCAGGAGATCAGGCATATCCAGAGGAATGGACTTGATGAATTGCATCCACATCACAAAACTCATGTATCTGTCATTAACAGCTGTTGGAGAGTTAGTACTATGGCTTTAGTAGAAATCATCACTGGAGGAGCATATGTGATGCGCTCCAGGCATAACAAAAATGGCTTGAAGCAGCATGCAGAAAAAGAGTTGAGTTGAATAGTTTTGGAAATTTCAAATTGTGTAAGCTGTATATACAGGCCCAAAAATTTTATGTAAGCAAGATTTTGTTATGTTGCAGTTTCTAAATTTTGCAAAGCATTTATGGAAGCTGGAAGCCAAATCAGAGACTACAAAAAAAAAAAAAAAAAAAAAAAAAAAAGAACCTTGGGTGTTTTGATAATTACAAAGAATGCATGGCCAGCTGGAAGTCAGAGCAATGTGTACTTAACTGCTTTGAATAGTCTGTGTTTTGCATGTAATAATCTGTGCGCATTTGCTGTGATTGCTCAAGGGGAAATAATTACTGTTTATGAAAGATTGTCCATTATTCCCCAATTAGAGAGAAAAAACATTATATAGCAGGAAAAATCTGGCTATTCAGTAGACTTTGAGAGAAACCCTTCCTTACTGATGCAGTACTCCATTAAAACATCACAGTTGTTAGTCATCCAAGGTGCTGTATAAGCAAGGGTCAAAATCCCATGAATTTTTAAATACATCTTGATTTGCTATGAATTTACTGCAATATTTTAGTTGAATATGAGACAGAATATCAGCATATGAACTGTAAGGAATAAATGCTCAGTTGTGATTTTCTTTCTTCCTCCATAGCCTAGGGTTAGAAAAGGCAAGGACACACACATACATACACACAGACAGAAAAAAAAAGGTACAAGAAAAAATGCCATTTACTTCTCAGTTTCAGATCCAGAAACAGAGTAGACAAGGTTTCAACTTTTCCTTTCCAATCGATTTTTTATCATGGGGTGAATATGTGGAACTCAGTGTCCATGTTGCACATACCTGTAGGACTGATGTCTACATGGGTCCAGCCACAGAGATATTTCAGTCCCAATAAGGCAGAGAAAATTTATTTTATACATATTTTAATTGGTTAATTATAAGGTTTCTATTAAAACTTAGTTTAAATGATAGCATACACACATTTGGAGTAAGGGAACTCTGTAATATAGGGCATTTTGCTTCAAGGAAGATCTAATAGAAAATATTTCTTAGTGATAATAAAAAAAATTATAAACAATCAAACTCTACCATCATCCAGAGGCAATGCTGCAAAAGCCTATTTTGAGCTGCATTTAAACATGAAAGATGCCCCCCAGTTTCTATTATGGATGTGTCCTAAAAGGAATAGTATTTCTGGGTCTGACCCTGGTATTCATTTTTATTTTCCTATTGTTTGTCCTTCATTATTTTAGAATAATATTTTAATCCAGGCTTTCACTCTCTGCAAATCTGTCTGTGCTGTTCACACTGAAGTTGTACCTGTGGTCTATACAGACAAGCATATTTGTTCCTTAACAAAATCCTTGGAACAATATTCCAAGTATTGATTGTCAATTGTACTTTTCCAACCATTTTTCTCTCCTCATGAGAGCATTATCTGGGTTTACCCAATTTCATAAGGCCTTTCTCTTTGAATAAAGCTATGACTTTATTCAGAGAGCCAAAATTGCTTTTCTTTTCCCCACACTCACTGCATTCTTGCTTCAGGTTTGAAGTGAGACACAAATGGGCCAAGATCTGCATGCTGGTTTCTTCTGGAAAGGAGCCTGTGTATAAAAATATATAAGTTGGATAAATCTCAGGGTGCTGAAACCAGGGTGCTGGAAGCCTTCAAATGCACTGACAAGTCAATTTTGAAAGTAATTCAGTAAGTAAAAACCCAACCCATACAAAAAAAAAAAAAAAAAAACAAAAAACAAACTCAAAACCAAAAACAAACCAACAAAAGCAAAACCAAACCAAAACAAACAAAAAAAAACAAACAAAAAAACCCCCAAAAAACCCAAAATAACCCCTAAAACCAAACCAAGCCAAAACTCAACAAATCTAATCTAAACTAAACCAAACTAAACTAAAACCAAAATCCCAATATAGTTTTAAGAAAGATATTGAGATGAACTTAAACTAGAACAGGTCTCCTGTCAGTTGAATAGCTGTGGAGACAAGCAGATATCTGCAAGAACATGCAATGAAATAAATTTCTGTTAAGTTTCTCTTAAGAAAAATGTAAATGGTTAAGGGGATGAGGAGCGAATTTTAATAATAAGAAAAGAAATACAAGGAAACCTCAAACAAACATCAGGTACAAGTCTAATCATAATCTGTTGTGTATTGATCTAGTTGCATACAGCTTCTCAAGGGAAGAGAAGATAGAGGTGTTAGCCTCAAGTTCCTTAGGATTGTGAAATTGGGTATCTCTCTATCTAAATTATTTTTTACAAGAATTAGTATGCTTTTTTCTTTTATGTAAAAGATATACAATCCAGATATGGAGCTGAAGGAGGAAAACAACAGTAATTTCTTCCTGTTTATAATTGTATTCTGCTTATCTGAAGAGTAAAACATGCATTATTCTCGCCTACCTTCGGGCTGTTTTGCTATTCAGAAATAGTTATTCAGGAGACTTTTCTGTCTTGCTCTGTGATGACTTCAGGACTTACCAGGTTGTATCTTTACACTAGACACCAATTTTCTAAGGCTTTTTAATGTATGTGTACAAGTCATCTGCAAGCTATCCCCAAAGAAGCAGGAATGTCATAGAGCTATTTACAAAGTATAATCATAGGAAGAGATAAATACTCCTGAGGTATTATGTCCCTGTATCAAAACTTTGCATCACCTCCATGTAAAATGTGCAATTTGATCCTTACTGTGTAAGAAAGACCTTACTTTTAAAATAAGTGTTGAGTTTTAGGACATTTATGATCCAATTCATGCTAATAGACATTTTTTTTAAGTATACATGCAAAATTTGCGGAATTAAATTCCTCAGATCCAGTATTCTACATTTCTCTCTGTGAATTTGTAGACCCTCATAAAAAGGAAGTGAGCTTAAATTTTAAAAAAGGTTTTTTCATTGTTGACAAAAAAAAAGCTGTACTGCAATGATAAAAAAAAAGTCATGTTAAAAGGACGAAGGAAGAACAGAGTGCTGGTTACTTATATAAACTATTCAGGGCCATGAAATCTATGCTCTTTGGCTGAAAGCATAGCACATTACTTCAGTACTGTCTCAGTCTATTAAAAATCCAACTGTGAAAAAAGGTCAAATGAGAGCTGGTAGAAGTACTTAGATGCTCCACTTGATGTTGCAGTTGTTCCTCTAGTTCAACTATTATTTTTTATCACCACAGTTTCAAGGTAAAATTCTTTTAAAAACAGTGGTAGAAAATAATACATATATAATAATAGTAGGATAATTTTGTGAACTCAGTGTAGGCTGAGTCTGCTGCATTATTATATATTTGTTGTATTTCTTTAAAATAATTTAACTAAAAGCAGGACAAGATCTCGGGTCCCTGAATTTTGGGTGCCTGAAGACTGAAATTTTAGCTGAAAAGGCTAAAAACAGAGCTCAAGCCATCCTGGACAAGCACTTTTGTTAAGAACATGGACTCTGTATTGTTCCACTTCTTCTTTAATACCTGTAGTATTCATATTGTATCCAATCCCACTGTAGTTACATGTTCTCCAAGAAGGATGGATGTTCCTTATTTGTTGCTTCTCACATGACAAGTCTTCAATTACCTCTTCTATGTTCTCTCAAGACATGAGCCAACTTCCTTTCCAGACAGCTTCCTGAGGCATTCTGCCCCAGATTCTGTCAAAAAAATATACAGAATGTCAATTTTAGAAAAGACAAGAGATTCTATTTGCGATAACATTTTGAATCCCTTGCTGTGCAGAGAGAAAGACAGATAAGCTGACTGTCAGGTGCATTCTTTTTTTTCTTTTTTTCTTGTGTTTCTTTGCTTGGAAGGGAAATAGATAACTATGTGACAGTCAAACTGACTCTCTACAAAGTGAATTCTTGCATTACATGATTTTATGATTACGTTCATTATTCTGAGATCCTTTTCCTACACAGTGTTTTATTTTAATGCTAAGCTAAAGCAGCTAAATTTTGATAAACAAAATCATGAGCACAAAGAACTGGAGACAGATAATATTATGAAAGCCACATTGCTTATTGTCTTGCATTTTCCCTCAGAATCTACTGTAATTTAAATGAGTTAGATTTGCCTCCTAGGCTGTGTTGCACCTGGCCTTGCAAAAATGTGAGGTCCTGCACTTGCCCAGGTTTCACTCTGACCCCTGGTCTGCTTGTGGCTCAGATTGTTTCAGATCCAGGAACTATAAAGCTCTTCCAACCCTAGGGTTCACACATGGTCATGGACTTGAGCAGCTGATTGAGATTTCTTCAGGTTTCAACATTCTGACACAGTGTTATTTTAGTGTTTCAGATATCCTGGTATCCTTTTTCTAACTTCTGAAGCCATCTTCACAGATCCAAGAAGAAAGCTGACATGGATTCAATCATCCTGTAAGTGACAATTAAAAAAATTACCAAAACCACAAACCAACTATCTAGTAAAAAAGATGTTATTCAAGTGTCACCATGACACATCTCCAGGGAAGGTATATTTTGTTATTTGAGACACTAGGCCCCTTGACCTTGGCAGAAGTCTGAGGAGTACTTGAGAGAGGTATCACTGGCTGAAGCCATTTTTGAAAGGATCATCAAACATTTTAATTGTTTGCAGCTTAAACATCATGTTTAAGCTGCAAACAAACTCTAGAGGAAATATGTATTGAGTTGAATCACACCCTTGGAGATGTCTCTTTTTCTTCAATAAGGAGTGAGTTATGGGTCCTAATGGGTTTTTAGGACCTTAATTCCACCCACTCACACTTCTCTTACCCATGCCCTGTGGCACCATAGCCATGGCAGGGAAAAGGCAGATGTCTCTCTCACAGGTTGTCCTTGACCAGTTGGAATCAGTCATCTCCTGGCCCTAACCTCTTGTGACTGTTGCTGGTGTGGGTTAATGTATATGTAGGTGAGAAAAGAGAAGCTGGTGAAAACTGAATGCTGAATAGCAGAAGGAATCAGAACACTAGCAAATAAAAGTGTTAAAGAAGTTCTTCCTTCAATCATTCATTCTGTGGATTAAGGCTGTGGAAAAAAGGTAAGGAAGCAAAAGCAATTGCATGAACAGAGAGAGGAAGCAATTCTTCGTTTTAAAACCATTGTTACTAAACTTAAGTGGCAAACATGAAGCCATTTCATTCTGAAAATACAAGGTGGTGAGAAATAACCACTGTTTCAAGAATTTTAGAAATGCAGCTTCTTCTATCAAAGCTACCTGAGCACTAGTTTGTTCCAGATATCCACTGCTCAGTCTTTCTTCCACTTCTGAGAAGCAGGGGAGGGGAAAAAAAAAAAAAAAAAAAGAGGAAATGGAAAGGGAAAGGGAAAGAGAAAGGGAAAGGGAAAAGAAAAGGAAAAGGGAAAGACTAGAGTAATAAAAAAGATTGGCTCTAGCAATCTAGTTTTTTTATGGGAACTGGCTATCTCTTAAGGTTATCACAGAGCTATTCACTGAAAACCCCAAACCTGCACTGCACATAACCACATCATAAGAAATCATGTTCTTCTGCTAGACTTATATTATAGAATCATTTGTTGGCAGGCTCTTTGATGTGCTGTCTCACAAGAAAGATAGAGTAGGATAAAAGTCTTCAGTCCTTACATACCCATATGAGACTGTAATTTCCAACTCATATGGAAAAAAAAATAAACATAATACCTCACAGTAAAGAGAATTTTTAATTTTACCACTTCAAAAGTGCCATTTGTGTTTGTGCTTTGTTTAGGATATTATCCTTCTAGCATACTTCTGTATCAGTTTCAATATCAAAAGCAAAAGCTGCATTAATAACCAGAGGATAAAATCAGCTATGCATTTCTTCCTGTGCAATCTCATTATGAAAATGTGGGCAAACTTTATTGACATAAAGTCTAAATTTCAGTCTATAAAGTCTAAACATTTCAGACAGTTTGCAAGAAAGTTGAAAGATCTTGACTATACTTACAGGCCTCCACTACAGCTGATGCATAGAATCAATCAGAAGGTCAGTGTTCATTCCTCTTAAACATTTTGGAGTTTCATTTCTCCTCTCCAAAATCAAAATGGGGGTGGGGTGGGAGGTTGTTGTTTGGGGGTTTTTTTGTTTGCTTTGTTTTGTTTTATTTGTTTTGTTTTAGTTTTTTTAAGAGGTGATTACAGAAGTTCATCTCAGTGCAAGCCTGCTAGGAAACACAATGCAGGAAATGTCACATTTTTTAAATATCAATATTTAAGGTTGAAAATTAAGAGATCAGGCTCATTTGCTTTTGCCATACACTTCCTCAACTTATGTGATTTGTTTTGCCTCATTAAACCTGTAAATCAAGAACAAGCTTCTTTTTTTGGTTTTTTTTTTCTCCTCCTTAGTATCTCTCCTACAACATTCCAATCTTCTTTTTAAAACTACTTCCTAAGTGGGTAATATTTATATATTTTTCTATCTACAGAAAAGACATCACAGGTTTGCAGTAATTTCCCTCCTTTTTTTTTTCCTCCTTCTCCCCTGGTAAATGTCTTTGTTTCCTGGTGGCGAATATTAGTGAACTCTAAATCACAGAAGGATAAATATAAGGAAATATACATGCAGTGGAACTGTATTATTAGTTACCTGCAAAGATAGTGATGCTAGTCTTCATATTCAATCAGAAAAATATTATTATTCATCTAGTTGTATGGTGCATTTCTTTAAACCAAAAAAACCCCACTAAAATTAAGCTAACAAAAATCCCCTGTATTTAGAAAAAACACCTCGATCTCCTTCTATGACAAACTGAGGAAGTTTTCCTTATGCAAAAATATGATAAATTATGTGGGCTAGTTACTGGTTACTACATTCTCTTTTTTTTATTCATGGTTATAAAACATAGAACACAGTAACATTTCAATATTTTTAAGAAAATGTTAGTATAAAACTCAAAATTTCCATATTTATGTGTTGCATGCTTGCTGGATTAATTGCTCTCACTTGTCTTGTGATCAAGAGAGAGCCCAGCTATGTGCTATTATATGAGTCGTTTCGTTTAATACCAAGGAAACAAGTAATTTCTATTGTAATAGAACTATTCTTATAATCTTTTTAAAAGTAAATTTTCCTACTAGGACATAAACCTAATTTTCCCAGTATTTTAAAATATTAACTAGGTTTACATTGAAAATTATCTTAGGAATAATATTGTCTTTCACAGGATGTTAACATGACCTTAATACTTTTATTTAAAGGTAGTATTAATGTTCTCTTGCTCTGTCTTTCCCCATAGTAATTACTTATTTTTGGACTATCAAAGAGCCTGACCCATAATATTAGATAGGTATCTTCTAGGATCTATTTAAGCAGTAAATAAAAGGATAGTTCTTTTCCAAGGAATTTTGAAACTGACTTGTTTTGCACAGTGATCCTCTTATTGCAGTAAGGACTCCCTAATCCTCATGTACTGGATAAAAAGTGTTATTTACCCATATGCAAACATTTGAGTGACAACAAAAAGGTGACAAGATTCCACCTTCACATTCATTATTTTGCTCTCATTAATTTGCTGAGAATGTCTGTTGCAAGTTTTTATACAGTGGGAAACTAAATTATGTAGTCTGAGACATTTACACAACTTTTCATTATACAATATGAAAATAATTTCTGAAATTCAGCTTACATCAAATGAAGAATCACTTATAAAGTAAAGCCTTTTGTAAGAACAAGGAACCCAGTAAGAAATTGTGCCTTTGTGTGTCTTTGTTTTCAACATTTAGAGAGTGCAATTAACTGTATCAAGTGATACACTGCATTCTACTTATGTTCTACACTTCTTCAGAATGGCAAATGTGACTACTTTAACTTAAAAGGGTATTGCTCTGCTTCCTGGGTACAACATCATTCTAACAAATCCTATTCTTCTCCAACCCATTGTTTATCTTCCTCTTTTGACATAGTCAAATAAAGAGTGTGTAATAGAACAATCAAGGTGCAATATGTTGTACATGGCATATACAGTGACTGTGACTGAATTATTAAGAATTTGTCCCTGCAGTAAAATTATCTTACTGGGAGATTTTTTAAGTATTGATGCAACTATGCTGCAAAACAATTTCTAGAGGTTTCAACTGTATCTTAGAAACAAAGTAATTTTGCTCTTCATGTGTACTAACCATCTATAATTATTTTCTGAATAGGAAGGAGTAATTTCTTTAAGTACTTAAAAGTGTTGACTTTATTTTCTTGCAGCTGTGGAGTTATGGTCTATTGTTGTTTCATCATGAAAGTAAGTCAGAATCTGATGTCTGACTACCAGGCTGAGTGTAGTCCAAGATCCACAAAAAATCAGAGCATATGCTCTTATATTACCTCATTATATGAGGCACATATGTGTTTCATTCAGGACTTTAGCTTGGTAAAGTCTTATTCTTATTTACTTTTATTTATTTGATCACAAATTGGAGAAAGGTGAAGTCAGTGCTAACCACATCATCTTTGTTTCTTCTAATTTGAACAGCCAGGGAGACTGGTAGAGTGAGCTTTAATTTGGCAAGGAGGAGTCCTTTGGGTTTGGTACCCCCAGCCTGTCCTCCTTGAGCCCTTGCAGCATGGAGAGAGAGTATGGAAGTGTCAGAGGTCATTTGCATCTAACTCCTGGGGTGGGTATCCACAAATATACCCATGAGCAATGATGTAGGAAAGCACCAGAGTATCTGGGACTTACCAAATGTGAACTGCTGAAAACCAGAATTGTCTATTGCTGCTGTATTCACCAGCCACAGATAAAAGTGATTCTAACTATGATTCCCTGAAATGAATATATGAAGAAACTCAATAAAATGTGCATTTAAATGAAATTAAATAGCTTTAGATACCATCTGACACATTCAAGTACACAAATCACATTTAATTCTCAATGTTTTTAGAGGGCATAGAGTGTCTCTACTTGTTGTGCTATTTTTTTCAGGTAAAAGATGTGCCTAACAGGAACCTCCTCCTGTGGAAGTCATTCTAAAACAAATCAAAATGCAAATAGCAACAATGTAGCTGCCAGCAACACCCTTAGGCAGCAAACTGCATAGGAAGGCAGTTGTGTTTAACAGGAAATAAGATTGTATCGAATAATCTGTATTGAAGAAGCGTGTAAGTAGACAACTGAATTTTAAGGGACAAATGTTGGGCCATAGCAGTAATACTGTGAGGCATGTTCAGTATTATATAAGATTGTTAATAAATATTGGAGGAAAAAGTAAAGACTTTAAGATTTTATAGAAAAGTAAATGAAAAACCAAATATTAATCATATTTGATCTTGAAAATGGCTTCCCCAGAAAAAGGAACTGCAAAAGAGCATTCATTAGAGAAAGCCAATAACCAGTGGAGATAGCACTATGTAATCATTAGTTGATGGAAAAAGGAAAAAAAAAAAGAAATTAAAAATGGGGAAAAGAAAACAAGAAAGGGTGATTCATTATGATGCACTTTTCTTCTCTCTACTATGCATGTAATATGGAATATGGGCTTTTTCACCTCTATTTTGATTAAATATTTGGTCAGAGGGAACAGTAGAAGGCTAATTTGGCAATTATCTTTCATTTACATTTTCTCTAAGCAGGCATGGGTTCTTTCCCAGGCCTTTTTTTTAAATCTCATGAGTTCTATACCTTTTCAGCTAGATGCTTTTTGTTTCTATTAGTTGTTTTCTTTCATTTTTATGTGTGGATAAATTTAATTTTATTATAGTCTTCTATAAAATTTCATCATCCATGAATGTTATCACATTGATAAAATTTGTTGTTAAAGTTCACATCTTAATAGATATATAATTTTCTGATTTTATATATTTAGGATTGATTTCATATTAGTTTACTTAGTCTCTCATTTTATCTTTCTTCCTTTCTCAGTCTAATATCTGTTATTAAATGGATATTTGGCATTGTTTTTTTCTGCATTTATAAAAGTCTTAGCATTCATCATTCCAAATACTTCTGATTTTCTCATATTTTGTTTCCTTTTTTAGCATTTTACCCGATAATTTTTTTTAGAAAATGAAATTGTTATATTAATGTTCATATTCCTTGATATGAAAAGTGTGAGATAAATCCACCTAGGGTATAAAAAAAGTTAGCTACCCTACTTAAAATAAATTATTTTTAACTTGTCAGTTTGAATAGCAAATACAGGAAAATAATATTTAAAAATTCATCACTTCAGCAATGATTGTATATAAACCAAAAATGTAATGTGCCAGTCAATTGTTTAAAAATGTATTAGCAATCCTAATCAAGTTTATTCCAAAGAGTTTCAATCTGTTCAGGCAGGAAAAAAAGCCCATAGAAATCAAAGAAAAAGAATACACCTAAGGATTGTGTATAATTAATAGGTAATTTTCTTCTTGAATATAACTAATTTGAATTTGTTGATAAATCTGGCCCATAGGTTTTCAGAAATTAGTATCTCAGTTTTTCCAAAGATATAGTCTTGGCTTTCACTGGAGAAATTTGGTTGTTTTTTGCTCGCTTACTTTTCTTACTTTTAATTCACTTAATGATAGCTAAACCTTGTATTGTTTTAACAGCCCAGTTTTCCATCTTTGAAATCAAGGTTATTTATGTTTATTTATTGGAATCTTAAGCTTTAAATTTTTCAGTCCGAGGTGTTTTACATGAACATTTATTTTCCATTAAAAAAAAAAGAATTGCCTAAGAAAACTAAAATCAAGTGTTCAAAAATATCAAAATTAAAATTAAGAAAAAACCCAATTTAATAACAGGATATCTAAGTATCAAAAAAGAGTGAAGCATTCTTATCTTTTCCTACCAAAGTATGTTCCCTTTCCAGATATTTAATCCCTGTTTTCTTTTCCAAATATTTAATGCCCTTCCATCCTTTTTGTTATTGAATTGGAAAGAAACAAATTATGTTTTTGCACCATTATATGGAAAGATTCTCTTTTATTCTCATATTGAACATGTGAGTCTGCATGAGTCCAAAGTCTGTTTTACAATGTATTTATTACTAATATTTTTCAACATTTTATCAGAATAAATTTTTAAAAGAGGTAGATATTGACCTAATATCACTGTCATTGTTAATGTCAATTGAAAGTCAATATAAACAGCTAAGCAATGAGATTAAATATTTCTTAAGACACCAGAGCCATAATTTAAGCCTGCATTTTTCCTACTGACTGGTTCCTACAAATCCAGACAGACATTTAATGAGTAAAATAATGATTTCAAATAATTTCACTGGTCCTTGGGTTTCTGTTGTTGTTGTTGTTTTTTAATGATTGGCAATATTGATCTCACTGTACCTCTACTCATTGACTGACAATTACTAGGACAGGAATTTTTATTAAGATGTGCATAACCCACTGCTATATATTAAAGTTATAAAATTTATTTTACTGATAGATGCTATCAAGATTAGCCTCACAGCCTTTATCACTTTAAAAAATATGTATATTCATATTTCTTAGGAACCTCAAATATAAGATACAATTTGTAATGTCCCCTAGTTAAATTGAGTCTGAAATGAAGAGGACAAGCTCAGTGTTCATTGTATATTATCTTTGGTGGCATTCAAATTATTTCTGCAACATTAAGCATATTTCTAATTTCAATTGCTATTCATTATTTATAAAAAAAAAAAGAGAGAGAGAGATAGAGAGAAATGAGGAGCTGGAGTTTGTGTCCAAATGATTTTCCATTTCTCTTAGACTCAGCATCATTTTACTTTTTCTTATCCATGATGCATTGGCATCTCAAGCATGAAATTATGAAACTAAATGTACAGGAAACTTTCTTTATGTTGGATATATTTTCCCCAGCATAAATTGCCCTTTCTGTACTACTTTTTGTCTGGTTACTTGGTATGAAATTTTGACAC
Source organism: Petroica traversi (assembly GCA_025920805.1). Lineage (NCBI taxonomy): Eukaryota > Metazoa > Chordata > Aves > Passeriformes > Petroicidae > Petroica > Petroica traversi. The sequence goes on along the minus strand of JAHLSL010000062.1, from coordinate 12,719,289 downwards.
TTTTTATACAGTAGAATGAAGAGGTCACCAACTGTACACTGACTTCTCCAAGAGGATTCTCACTGTGGATTCTCACAAGACTAAATCTATCCACCCTTTGGATTAATTAATCTGATTATCTCAGAAAGCTATTATTTTTTTTTCCACTGTTGTCACCTTGGAAAGACAACTAGATTTACTTATCCAGGGAGCACTTGCTACAGAAGTTCTTTATAAATCTGTTAAAAAGATATTTGTATGCCGAAGTAGGAAATCTTAGATAAAATATTCAAATGTTACAACTTCCTAATATCTTTCCAAAAATCTAGAGCTTATTATAATACATTTGACTACATGTTATCTTCAGTTTCTGAGTTGGTTTAGTTTACTTTATCCTTTACTATCTTAAATGTGCACGAACAAAAAAGTCTGAGAAACTGATGTGGTTTTTTTTTTTCTGTCATCAAGTATTCTTTAGAGCCCTTTGTGTTTGAGTGACAATACTATTATTTTATTTCACAACCTTCTGTGTGTGGGGTTTCACTTTTTCTTGTATATACATAATTCTTTTAAATAATAGTATTATGAACTTTCACTGCTCTGGACTATTATATAGACATCCAAGGCTTCTGCAAAGTGGATGGACCAGCTTGGACCAGCTGCTTTTGGAGGGAAAAACAACAAATAACTGGGATTGAATTCAATTATCTATCTGTCTGTCTGTTTTTCAGTTTCACATTTATCTGCAATTTTCTTGAAATAAGGAAGATGTAAGAATAAATTGATAATACCGTGCCATTCCCCCCTTACAGCTGAGGGGAAGTACCCGGAGAAGTGGGACTGAAATACGATCACCATGACTGATTTTATTATTTGCCTGAGGCCATGTCATTGTCTGCTGGTAACAGATTTAGGCTCTCATTTCAGCTACATAAAGATATGTTACCTCAAAGACAAGAAGCCAGGCATCATTTTGGATTTGTTTCTTATTGCTTGCTTTTGTTTTCCCCCAAGGACTCTTACTAAGACAGAAGGTTCTCTGTTACTGCTAAAACATCTTAATTTCACAGAAAACATTCAATGGGCTAAAATCCAATTTGACAAAATCAAATTAAAAAACCCAAACATCTTGCTACTGTATTTGAATGCATGTATATGAAACTAAGTCTAAAGGGGCATTTGGTCATTAATTATAAATTTAATTTTTAGAAAAAACCCAATAATGTTTTAGAGAAAAATAAGGAGAGGTTGTTCCTCTGGGTGTATGACACCTACGATCACTCTCTTACTTATGCATCAATAACAAAAAGTAGACCTTCTGCACTAATGATGAAAAACTGAATGCATGGTTATTTTTACCTAGAAGAGAAGGACATAAAATCCATGCTGTACTGAAGCTCAATCTGTTTAGTGTTATCTATATTTTTGCTTTGATCAGATTTCTGAACAGCAATAGCTAAGTTCATGAAAAACACTTTGGTTACAAGTGTTTTATGTAACAGTTTACATTACAGTTGAAAAATACAGTTGAAAAATACAGTTGAAAATAGGTATCACTTTGCAGCACGTGAAAATAATTCTGTGGGAGAAACTAGATTTTGTTCTCTCTAAAAGTCAAACTCAAGGAAGAATGAATATAATATAAAACAGGAGAATTATTAAAATCAATCTTAACTGTTGAAGAATAGCTAAAAATCAAGTAACTTATCAAAAACAGGAAAATATTCCCTGTTTTAACAATTTCAAATACTGCAGAAATGATAAAAAATATTCTGGTTTTATTCAGGTTTTTTTGAGAAACAAAGGGAATAAAATAAGGAAAAGGAAAAAGAAAAAAAAAAAAGGTGGGCTTATGGTCAAGATTTGAGGCAAATATATCAGGATATATCTCATTATGTTTGATGCTTGAAGAGATGTGTGGACTAAGGGAATTTGGGGACACTGGGACCCATGCTAGAAACAGGAAATCAGTCAGGTTCATTAAGGTCAGCCCTGTAGCTTCCTCTCAAAACTCATGCCTAAGCATAGGACTAAAGTTGTGGCTAGAACTATGGAAAAGAAACTTAGGTAAATTTTGCTTCTTGTGAAATTTTCTGACACTGAGGCTCAATACAAGGCTATTGCTCCCAAGTGTTTCAGCTTGCCCTGAACTCTTAGATATAGCCTGTGTAGGTGATCTTGAAGGTGATAGATTTGAGAAGTTAGGTGCAAGACAAATGGCCTGGGTGGTGCTACTTTCAGCACCAGCAAGAAAAAAAATGATGCCAGAGTGATCTGTAGACTTCCCGTGGGTGTACCTGAGGAGGGGGACCAACATATCCCTTGAACTGTTCTGGCAACTGGAGCCTGGTTAAATTCTTCCTTGACAAAAGACCAAGGCAATTTGTGGTGAATGGCTCTAAATTATGGCAAAACAGTAACTTAAACCGAAGACAAAGGCAGTTGAGAAAGGCTGAGACACCTGAGGGTAATCACAACAATGCCATGGATGAAATAATTTGAGTTACGGGAATATTTTTAAGTCTTTGAACAGACAGACATTTGAAAAGAATTTTTCACTGAAAGGGTGATTGTACTCTGGAATATTCTGCCCAGGGAGGTGGAGGAGTCACCATTTCTGGACATGTTTAAAAAAAGACTGGAAGCGGCACTCAGTGTCTTGATTTAGCTGATGAGGAGGTGTTAGGTCATAGGTTGGACTAGATGGCTTTAAAGGTCATTTCCAACCTAGTTCATTCTGTGACTCTGTGATAATTTCAAGAGAAGACAGGTAAATTGAAGCCTTCAGTGCAGGTTGAGGGCAGCAGAATTTTGATCCTGGGACCAAAATGGGGTATGATCCAAATATTTCTTCTTTACACAGTTTCTTTTACAAGTAGTGTTGGAATAGTTAACCATCTTCACAGTTACAATAGTTCTCTTTTTAACAAAACAGCCACTAGAACTAATGATGATGGATTTAAACCACTCTAAGCAATTATCTCTGGTATCAATGGTCCTTCTATACGGAAGAAGCACAGTAAACAAAAAAAGCCATCATCTCAAGGTCAAAGCAAAGACCAAAAATTTAGCTGGGCTACCAAGGCTATTCAAGAGAGAACTGCAATTAATTGCAGTGAAAAGTCTCATGGAGAATTTTTCACAGTCAAGAGAAACAAAAATATGATTTGGAATAAGCTGAGGTACTGAGGAGAAAACATGGATGTCTGGAGTTTTTGTTGAAAACCCCTGAGTTTGAAAGGAAACTCATGCTCATTATTGTATCATCATTTAGTACTGGAAAAAAGATTTTACATATTTGGATTTTTTCACATATTTAGGTGCTTTCTGGGTTAAAATAACACCTAAAAATATGAAAGGTCAATACTGATGTTCTGAAAATTTATTTTTTGCTTAGATATAATTAAAATTAATAATAGACCTTTAAAATACATTGTATAATGTACCTAGTTTTTCTTGGTGAAACACAGGTATTCCTACAGACCTAAAGTAGAACTGTGTTGCCAAAAAGATGGTATTTCGCTCTGCCCTCTGCACATCAGGGATTGCATAAAAATAAAGTGGAAACTCCTGTTTCTCTTATGATTAAATCCTCTTAAAAGATGAATTCCATATTTAATTTTAATGTATAAAATTCACATGACCCAGCATCTGAGGCACGTGAGGAGGTTTCCAAAAGTTCATGGATTTATTGAGAACTGCTACATGTTACATATATCTGGCTGTAATTAATGCCATGATTTGTGCTATAAAGACAAAAGTGAAGAAAACAGTTTATTAAGTCTGTGCCAGACTCCAGGGCTAAATTGGAGACATTGCTTTTAAAGACCAGCAATTTATATTGATCTGCACTTCTGCCAGAAGGCACTTGGTGAGGGCAAAATGCTAGAACTGGGAGCAGTGCTAGGCCTTACAAAAAGGACAGATATTTTTTTTGAGCATGAATACAATCAAAGTAATGTTTATTGAATTTAGGCTTCACTTTAATTAAATAAAAAGACTTCAGGATGAATTATTTCTTCTTTTCTTTTCTTCCTATATCAAAACCCAGAGCTGCAAATTTAATCAAACCAATATTTAAAATGTATATTCTACCATGATATACAGAGCATCTTGTTATGTGCAAAAAAAAGGGAACCCACTAGGCTTCTGGAAAACTACCCCTGGAATATCTTAACCTTACAATGAGTCTCCTTCCAATTCAGAGATTTTTTACTCTTTTATGATGCAGAATCACAAAGAAACAAACTGTGATCAGGTATTTCAGTAAAAAGTTGTATCAGAAGAAACTATCACAACCCATGGCAAAAAAGTATGTATCTAATTGCCTCCTGAGAAAGATGTCTAGGACTTCATGGGATTGGAAGCACATCATATCAGGAACAAGATGTTAAAAAGAATTGGAATCAAAACTGAAATACACTGCAGTGAATTGAAACTGAATCTGAGTAGTGTATGGGTAGTCTACAACATTTCTGAGAATTGCTATGTCTGCTGTTTGACCCTAACTTCTGTGTCACATTTTATACTGGATTTATTAATTATTTTTCTGTACTTCAGGTTCAGTCAAAAGATTATACAATTTTCTGCATCATTTGTTTATTAATACAATTCATACCATAGCTTTAATAAAATGAAAATATTTTCACATCACAAAGTTCTGACATTACAGTCTTGGAAAGAAATAAACATTTTGAGTGGCCATTGTCTATTTTAAAAATTGTGTCCTCCTTTAAAACACATTTTCTGGGGCAGTTCCTAAAAGCAGGAAATAATAAAAGCTAAATTAAAAAATTGAAGTCTGTTTTGTTATTCATCAGTATTTATGTCGCAAGTATTCAAATGAAAAATCTGCCTTTTTGCAGTAACTGTGGTTTAAAAAAATTATACTTAATTTCTATTCAACTTCAGCTTATATGAAAAAAACTAATATTGGATTCAATAATGTGAGATTCATTCAAGCAAAATGAAGCTTAATTTTTTTCATTATTAATGTATAGAGCATAATTCCCATGGTCCATGTCCTCTCACAATAATAGAATTGAATGAATTAATCAGTAAATAATGTATGAGACTACAAGATTCAAAGCATTATGAGACTGTGGAATGAATTATTAGATATGCACTCACACTTTACTACAAACTTTATCTGGAGTGACCTCACTTATATGATTTTAAAAGGCAATAGCCTATTCATAAGTAAATTCTACAGTTCCCTGCTAAACATGAAATGGAAGTACTTAGCAGATATTAGTGTGAGTAACAGCTTTGTTCAAGGCAATATTTTTCTTTGACACCATAATTTAAAGAACGAGGCAAAGATTGAATATTTCTGATAAAAAATTAGTTTTATAAAGGGCTATTTAATTTTTTTCCAGTTGCTTTCTAAGATCTGTCTGGAGGTAAATTTCAAAGCTGTTGACCATTTTGAAGAAGTAATAATTTGCCTTATACCTGTGATTATATAATCGAAAGCTATTTTTATGGCCTTGCGGAGAATTAGAACAGATTCTTCCCCTCTTCCATTTTCACTCTATGCTTTCTCATTTGTTTTTTCTATTCTTTAGAATTATCTGAAGAGAATTCTTTATCATAGAGAGTTCTTCATTTGTCTCTGCATTCTGTTCTTTTAGTGATCTTACATGTCATTGCCTATATCTGAACTAAAGGAACTTCCTGACTGAGGAACATTTTTCCTTCCATACTAAGATACTCACCCTATCCGTTTGCATCAGTGCAAACGGATTCTCTTTAATTTATAATTATGAAGTTTTCAGAGATGAAGACTTGCGGGTCTGTCCTTTAAGGAAAATCAACTCAGCTAGTTAGAATGTCAAACTTCACCTTGTTCCTTCCCCATAAATGAATTAATTCTGAATTATTTTGTCTATGCAAGGCTACAACTTCTTTAAGGTAAGTGGAAAATTTCTACATCCTAACTACACCTACCTTAAGAGGATGAAGTTCTATTACAGGAGGAAAGCATGCTGTCCAATGACTCTCAAGACAAAAACCACAGTTTTTTGGTCTGGTTACATTTTGACAACTTACCTAGGCAGTACTTCCTTGAACCAAACCCAAATTAACACATGAATGTTTTTCTTCTCTTCGCACCTGCTTGAAATGGGTCAGCACACCTCTGAAACAAGGAGTGTTGTTAGATAAATAGTCAGTGTTGTGTTCACATGGCAGGTTAAAACAGATCTGCCATGCAAAGATCAATTGTCAATGACTTGTCTTAGGGAAGTGGTCCTTGTGAGCTACTCTGGTCAGAGTACCTTTAGAAATACTGGGTGAAGAATATCTCATGTCAGGATCCAGTATTTTTTTAGTAAAACTTGTCATATGTATCTTGAACGTATTCTTTCACCCTTGAATAACAGTCAGGTGAAAAAATTATAAATAATACATATAGGTATTTATCAAGATGACATATTAATGAAAATGTTTAGAGAAGATAGAACATTTCTATGTATTTTCTTTGAATATTTTCCAAATATTCAAATTTTTTGTTCCTAAAATAAAGCAAATATACTCATTTATTTTGCTGATTAATTTATATTGGCTCTGGTAAGAAAATGAATGTGTCATCTGAATATTTTTAGGTACGTGTATCATGATATGGAGTACACTTTTATCCATATGTTACAAAGAAGTCTATGTTTTTATGCTCAACAGCTGTTCTGTCAGTTCCTCTCTAGCATTACAGAAATATTATTATTTTTGTCGGTAACCTAGCAGAGTTGACAAGGACAAAAAAGGAACATTTCTTCCTGTCACATAAAGCATGATGGTTTTATTAGCTGTCAACAGCTTCTCAAGTTCATATCAAATACTGCTGGCACAACAGATGCATTTCTCTACCAAGAGAGTGGCCAGGCACTGGAACAGCCTTTCTAGAGAGATGGTCACTGCCCCAACCTGTCTACATTTAAGGTGCATTTTGACACTGCTCTTAACAACAGGCTTTGAGTTTGGTTGGCCCTGCAGAGGTCAGGCATTTGCACTAAATAATGGCTTTATGTTCCTCATGATTCCAATAGTCTGTTCTATTTATCCTAAGTTTACAACTTAAAGGACTTTCCTCCCACCAAAGGCAGTATATATTACATACTACAGAGAATTTTTGACTTTTTAAAAAAATAATTAACTTTCTCCAAAGAAATATGTTTTTCTCTAGTATTTAATTAATGTCTGAAAAATATTACCCTATTTTATGCTACTTTTAGTATTGTGGTTATTGATGTGCTGTGGACTTTAATGGAATATTTTGTTTTCAAATATTATATTATTTTGACTGCTTTAAGAAAGTAATGAAAATAATTTTTAATGACTGAGAATGTGAAACAACTATTAACATCAGATGTTGTAAGAGCAGACAAGAAAAGCATTGAAGTCATATTTTAAGCAACACTTTTCATATTTTATTGGCCAATATTATTATAGGTTAGTTCTGATTTAGTAACTGAGAGATGAAAGGATCCCAACATTATTAAATTCCTCCATCTTTCATCTATTATTGAGTGATCTTCACATCTTCAAAAAGAAGATGCTGCAGCTGCTCATTTTCAGAATCTTTAAAACTGCTTGGTTTTGCTGCTTTTCTCAAAATTAAAACATTAATAAAACATTCAAATTCCTTCATATAAACTGCGTAGAGTCTAGAAAATGTAAGAGTCCATAGATCATTCATATTCATTATTTCTGCTACACTGGGAAGAATAAATGTCTGCCAAAATATTGTTTCCAAGAGAAATTCCCAAAAAGAGGAGGAAAAATCATAGGGTCTCAATTAAATAACCTCCCAACTTCTACAGTGCAGCAAAGGCAATTCAAGAGGGAACCGTGTGGATGTGGAACAACTGTTACATTAAAATAATTTCCAGAGTAGAAAAGACAACATTGCTAAAAAAGTAATTATTTGAAGTATATGCCACATCAGAAATATATGAAGACAATACTGTTGGAGGAGGTATTTAGAAAATTTTTGGTTCAAAATAGTACCTTTTATTTATCCTCAAGAGTTCTCCTGATTATAAGATTTAGTTATTATTTTTATATATGCTGGGATTCAGTTTTATGGAAAAAAATTAGATTCAAAACATAAATCCAGTAAGGAAACCACACTCTCAGACACTATGGGTTCAGAAATGTCTCCCTGCCTCGCAAAGTGGTATCTACATTTTAACTCCAGAGGAGTCAGAGACAAATTGTTATACTTATTTACAAAAAGAAAGAAACTGTGAAGGCTTACTTAGGAGAGCTTTCAAGGGCAATTCTGTTTGGAAATCTCAGACTTTTTTACAATTGAAACACCTGGCTCATACATGAAGAACCAGAGCTGTTTTTCTCTCTGGAAGTCCTAATGACTATTCATTGGGAAATCAGCATGACATTTTTAAATTTAAAAGGTAATGCTAATAGTTATACGTCAGAATTGTGCTCATAGCCTTTCTTATCCTTTCTCTTCGGAATGATACTTTAAACAATTATTAGCTGAAACATAAAAAGAAACACCTGAGTAGAAATCCTGCATTCTGCTGCATTTTGTAATATTAAGTAGACAGAGTATCTTTCACTTTCTCTGTCTCCAGCTTCTTGAAATTTTGTGTTCTTTTTCTGCATTACATCTGACCTTTATCAGGGAAAAAAACTGATATTTCATGGACCATGAATATAAGCTTTTTATAAAAGCGTTTCAAATGAAAAACAATCAAGGGTTGCTGTCTACACATAAAGGCAAGATAGTAACTAACCAAATACCAGAGTGTAACACTCTGTCTCCAAATTCTTTTAGACATTCCTCATGTAGAGGATTTAATCGTTAATACCAATTTTACTTGCTTGAATTATTTCATGTTACATAGCATTTTGATTCAGCAGAGTAATACAACACTGAACATAAGTCACAATACAAGTGCAAACTGTGTGCAGCAGAGCATATTAACTGCAATACATATTTAGTTTACATTATAAATGTGATTCTCATTGCCATTCTCTATAATATACTTGCTATCAACATGCTAGGTAGCTCCAAAATCTGGAAAGAAATATAAGCACTTAAACCACCTTAAGGACATTGCTCTCCTTTAATATTTGTTGATTATTTATTTTTTATACTGCACATTGAACTAAACCATTTATACAATAACACCTCCACTCCCCATAATGGTCTGACTAACTCAGGAAGACATTTATAATATTTGGTTAAATCGGGAACAAACAGTAACAGCTGGTTGATTCACTGAGCTGATATAACTGCTTGATTAGGTCAGCTAATATACCCAGTTGATCCAGCCAGTTGTTGTAGCCACTTCCCTAAAATAAAAGCCACCCCTGATTCCTTTGTGCTGATATAATTTCAGCTTTATTTCCAACAGCTATGGTCAGAACTTTCCAAAAATTTCCCCTGAGATTCAAGAGCACTGTACTGATTTATCGATCAGTCACACCAAAAAAGCACAGTTTATTGGGAACAGTTGACTTGGCTGAAACACGAAGTTGCTCATTTGAGGGCAGCTACTCTAACAGATTATTCTTCATATTTTTAAAATAAAGAACTTATAAATAGTTTTACTTTTTACTGCCATCTCACTGCTTTCTAGGCATTTACTTGAAATGTCCCAAAACATTTTCCTGGAAATAAATCAGGGAAATGTCTGGCCTAAATAACTCCAAAATTAGTTTCATGGTTATTCCAGGTAAAGTTACATAATTTAATTCTTTTGTGGAAGTTTATTTTGGATATTCGTATAGAAACATGAATACTGCCTTGAGTTCTGCATAATACTGCTTTTTCAACTCAGTGTTTCCATTTTTACAAGCACGTCAAGAGCCCTTAGCAGCTTCATAAAAAAGGAGTGAACTAAGTCACTAAAACTTACATCAAGGAAAATGGTTTGCTCTGTAGGTTTTGATTTTATGATTCTTTCACAGTTGTTTTAACATTCTAGAAACTCAGATAAAGAAAGAATTTATGTGACAGCGCTAAAGCTATTTTCAAAAGACTTTACCATATCTTTGCAAATTATATTTCAGAAGACCTTGTTTTTAAACTGTAGCTGAGCTAGCTGGGATTAGTTAAAATCCAATATTCTCATTATCAAGGCATATTTAAATGATTTTGGATATCATTAGTAGTTTAATATTAAGGTTTCTTCATTATTACTATTAGTAAACCCAGGTTTCTCTCTCTTAAGTAAATGAAACGGTACTGAGTATATCAACATGTATTAATCGATCCGACAGAGGGAAAGGAATATGGGAATAAAACTTTCAGACAACAAATCACTGAGAATCTGATATCTTGGGGGAAAAAAGTCTTCATAAAATGTCATAGTATTGTACCTAGAGGCAACATTTGTTCTGTGTTATAGAAAAGATCTATCCCCATTTATTCTCTGACAGGAGACTTAAGGTAAGCAATCAGCCAAGCATGGCATGTATACTCTCTGAAGGAGAGGCATTTTAGGTTGGTGGCACCCTTTTGATAGATTATCTTCTTACATTACAGTGTTATTTGGAAAAGACTTGTGCACCAAAGACACATCCCCAAACTTGTTTATGTACAGAGTGTACACACAAGCAAAAATACTTTCTTTTTCTAGAGTTTATTTATGCCAAAAAATCCATATTAAGCAAAATCAAAATCAGATAAAAAACCAGACAAAAGAAAGGCAAGTGTCTACAACAGCTGAATGACACCAAAGAAGCTAACCAAGGGAAAATGGACCTAATAAGAGATTTTGATAGTGAGAAAAACATGAGTGAGATAAAGGTTATAAAAATGCCCGATGTTGTTAACATTTATGGGACCAGGTCAACAAGATCTTATCACATTGTTACCTCCAATTGCTCAAGACAACCTGTTCTAAAACAGAGACAGGCACTAAATCCTGATGACTGAAAGAATTATGCAGGATAGAGATCAATCACTGTCAGTTCCTAAAGAGTAGAAGGAGACATTTAAAACCAGCATGCCTTCAGGAGGAACCAGGAAGTGTGGGGAAGGGATTCACAATCAACACACTCAATAATCCATGCAAAGAACCCTGTGCAAACTACCTGGATCTTATTCCTTGTAGATATGAGAGTGTGAGAGACCAAAATCACTTGAGGTTTAAAATATGTTCATCCTTCTTTTCTATGAGGTCTTACAAGAAGTTACATTCCTGCTACAGTGCTGGAACGTTATTTCCTCCAGGGCAGTCTGGAAATATTTATGTTTTCCACAATCTGCAAAAGAAATGTATACTGCCGTAAGTAATGTGACATTTGCCTGTGTAATTACAACCTCTGAGATTAAATGCTCTGTTTGTCAAAACATGTGGTCATCTCTAGTGCTGAAGTGAAAAAGAAAGCCAGCATTTTAGGACTGGGTTCATTTCATCCTGATATCCTTCACAGTTAAAAAAAAAAAAAGAAGGTCAGATTAAATTAAACCTCCAGAGGACAGTAGATGTATACCTCACAGTGTTTCTCAGTGTCAGATTGTATGGAATTAGAAAATGGAAATGCCAAAATATATACGTTTAGAGCAATTTTTGATACCCTATATCAAATATAGGGATACTTGAGATTTGTGCTTAGACCTGCTAGTACTGACACAGGATCTCTGGGTATCCTTCCTGGTTTGAAGATGCAGCTTCACAGATCCCCCATCAATCTCCACTGTCTTGTGGGGTTTCAAGGGGCATATGGGACATCCAGAAATTGCAGGAACATGCTACCCAGCTGAAGTAAAAATCCCTATCACCTTTTTTAAAAAGCACTATGCCCTTCAGTATCTGTATATCTAATTAATGTTTTTCTGTTTTCATTTTCTTGAAAATAGGCTGGCTGTTATCTGGAATCAATAATTCCCTAGTTTTAGTATGTCTTTAGCAGTTCAAAGCATTCAAAAATCTTACTCTTACAGTAAACTGTGATTTGGCAGGATCCATGAAAATGCCCTATTGTCCTCTACCCATGGCACGTATTTATTGTGCGACAGGCCAGCTGACTGTTATCAAAAATATTTTATATTACACTCTATTTTATATTACAAACCTTCTGGCATATCCCAGTTATTCATGATTAGCATGGTCCATAAAATGTATGAGATGTTTTGTTGCAGAGAAGACCGCATAGCTGTGCATTTTAAATTAATGAAATGATATATTTAAGTATATTGAGTACACATGAGGCTAAAAATTTATTAAAATTAAACATATTTAACACTGAGGCCTAAAGAACTGTTCTCTCCAAAGTCTTAGTAGAGAGTTCAGACTATGCAAAGACGTCACTAAGCTTGTCAAAACATAGTGTATTCTTGCTGTGACTGCTGGGAATGCATACTCTGGCTGTTTCTACACTTCACAGGAATCATGAGTCTCTCCAATTGTTATTCCATTCTCCTTCTCTTATATAAAGGTTCAGCCAGAGTGCACCTCATTGAAAGGTTATGTCTTTACGCTGACAAAAAATTATTTACTGGAGCAATATGGAAGATACTTAGAAATAAGCAACCATACTGACAATGCCAAAGATTTTTAAAATCCTCTAAAAATCATAAATTTAGTTACATTTTTAAAAAATACACTAAAATCCAGTGCTGAGTTGAACCATGGCTTCCCTCTAGGTGGGAGAATTCAATGAAGAAATAAAGGCAGAAAGTTAATATTTTGATATGAAGATATTAACAACCTCCCACACATACTTCCTCCTAGTGAAAAAAAAAATAGGGATAGGAACTGAGTCATCCAATTAAACATTAATTGCAATTAGTGAAAATCTCAGAGCATAGATGTATAGGCACTCAAGACCAGCACAGTGACAGAAGAGATCTCTTCACACATCTACAACAACAAGGCCATTCTGGGTTTACATGACGAGGTGTTGGGAGCGGGGTAGCTGCAAGGGTGGCTTTTGTGCCAAGCTGGTTTCCAACTTTCCAACAGAATCAATGCCAGCGAGCTCCAAGATGGACCTGCCCTCGGCCAAGGATGAGACCATTAGTGATGGCAGTAATGCCAATATATGACAGCATATTTAAGAAGGGGAAAAAAGTTACTGTAGAGACTTGAATGTAGCCAGAGAAGATAGGACAGAACACATGTGAGAGAATCAACCCTGCAGACATAAAGGTCAGAGAAGTATTACAGGTACCAGAGCAGAGATTCCCCTGCAGCCCGTGGTGGGGACCATGGCAAAGAAGCTGTGCCCCACCATTCCCTGGAGGTCTGTGACGGAAAAGAGATCCACCTGCACACTCTGGAGGACCCCTGGCTCCTAAATATCATAATTAACACCATCATCATCATTCTTCTTCTTCTTCTTCTTCTTCTTCTTCTTCTTCTTCTTCTTCTT